>JAUJPO010073230.1:0-25713 GCA_032270745.1 Tiaropsis multicirrata
AGCCTCGTTAAAATCACCATGCCACCGCGTGCCACCAAAACATTTTTATCCCATTATAAAGTGAAGATCTTGAAATTCATCATATTTAAATCTTGGCACTCAATGTCATAATTTGGTAGTTTCTATTCTAACCCATCCATGAAAGTTGTGAAGAACAAACTCTTCTTCTTTTGAATTTCATTACAGAATCATGGACGGAATTCAAGAATCATCAAACCAATCTGATCCTTCAGTATCCAACGCCAGCGTCTCGTGCGTAGTTGCTCTTCTTGGTACATTGGAAGATTTAAGCAATGGCCGAGGTCTCAGCGACGAAAACATTGAAATGCTTCATAAAGTTAAAGAACCTCTTAATATTCAAGAGCTGAGTGGTAAAGCTGTCTTGTATGATAATGGAATGAACGCTCCCACGTTGAAATGCAGTAACCTCGATTCGGGCGAAAGTGAGTCTGATGAGAGTGATGACGAGAGACGGACAAAATCCAAACACATTCGTTGGCAAATGGACTACCAAGAAAATCAACATGGTATAAAACACGTTGTTTTAACGTTCTCTCAACGTCCAAATAACGTTTTGACGTTAAAACAACGTTTCGCGTCTTCTAGTAAAACTCTCTTTCTCTCGTTCTTTCATATATAGCATCCGTCTGTTTGAAAAATTTCATTTTGTCTTCGGATGTCTTGATTGTCTTGATGATTTTTCCACTGGGGCGGATACCAGTGGCGGATCACACAGATACAGTGGTGTGCATCAAAAAAAAAATTTTTATTCTTTTCGTTAAGATTTGACATTTGATGAAGATGACGTTATTCTACCAAAATCAGTTTCATGGGCTGAACATAACGAAGAAAGAATCATCGAAAATCGTGAAATGATGGCCAACAATCCACAGAAATACAAAAATAAAATTGGTAAGTTTAGTCTCTTATAAACCCTTGTTCCATAATGGCTGCACCACCACATCCGCCCTGGCTTAATCTAAGGCTTAAAATCTCTTCGTCAGATTTTCAAGGCTTTCCAGGCAAGAAAACAATATCAGAATGTTAGATCGGGTGCTTAAAGTGCAGTCATTTTCAATATTTTCAGAAGATGTACTAACAAGTTTTTAAGGTGATTGCAGTTCTATGCTTATGGTATGCGAATAATATAACCTCATTGTTTGTTTTCTCAATCCGTTCCTTGGTTCATCATCGTCCTCATCATCCTTCGATCTAGGTCTGAATAACCTAGGTCTGAAAAAAACAATAACCTTCTCTCCACAGCTTACGATCGCAGTTCCCAATTCTTCCAAATCAAGCCCTGTTTTACGTTTCAGAGCATCTAGAAATGTTTGTTTCCTTGATGGCTTTGGACCAACAGGACACCAGAGTAACACTTACTCTTACACATTTGTTAGCTTCGTTTCTTCGTTCCCATCAGATACACACGGCGTTATTCCAACGTTCTTCCAACGTCCAAATGACGTTCTGACGCTAGCACGCAACGTCAACTTGGACGGTAAAACAACGTTCCGTGCCTGATGATGTGTTAGAATTATATTATATTTCATTACTTACAGATCCACAACGTAAATCACAATCACCGAAAGTCAAATCATCCCACTATTCAGCTGTCAGAGGTAAAACAGATTCAGGCTTGAAACTACCCAAGCTTAAACACCACCAATTCAACTACAGCAATCTCTCGCGATCACACTCAGCTACAGATCTCAGACCAAAAGCAAGTAGAACACACAAAGGATTGCAAAAGTTCCCACTGAGACGAGTCCAATCGTCGTCCAAACTCGAAATCAAAGACAGAGAGCCGCCCAAAAGCGAACAAGTTGACGTCAATTACGCGTTTTTCGAGAAAGAACGAAAACGAAATTTGAAATTACGACAACCGAACCGTAACAGTCACAGTAGACCTATGTTGGATGAAACGCAGCAACGATCACCAAAACCCATTTTACGAAAATCGAATCGCTTCTTCAACGAAGACGACAAAGGAGGTATTGTGCTTCATTATACTGTAACTTTTTAAGGGCTCAGTATACACCCAAAAATCGATTTTCGAGTTTGAAGACCAAATTTTAACTGAACGTTCTTTAAAAAAATTAGCAAAAATCTGCGTTTACAGATTTATTTTTCATAAAGTTATGACTGTTTTATTTCATGGAAAATTTCAATGAAAAAGTGCCAAAAAAACATTTTTTTGAAGATTTTAAGACGATGAAGCTGTAACAGAAGTCTATTAATACAATAGTTAAAACATTATTAGCCTGTACCAAACTCGCAAAGCGGGACGATTTTTACATTAAAAAGAAATGGAATGTAACGTTTAGACGATTTTCAAACCCCAGATCTGGGGTTCTGGAGACAATGGAGTATTTTACAAATTCATCACGCATTTGAAAGATTTACTATGAAATGTTATTTCTTAATTACATGTATTTTTGTAATTAACGTGAGAATCAAATTTTATTGCATGGTGTCATTAAAATTCTAAAGATTTTTTTATAACATTTCTTTTTGTTATACTTTTTATAAAACGATTTCTCAAGAGAATTGAACTTGGCTTGCAATTCCATGTGACTATGAGAACTTTCCACTCCACGTAGAGTCCTTTTGAAAACGCGTTTGCACACAAAATGCTTCTAAACGCAACAAAACCGTACTATTGTCAGCTACATAAAAGAGTAGGGTTTGGTACAGACTAAAACATTATGCGAGTACTACTATTGTTTTTTATTCCCACGTGGATAGTTTTACGACTTTGATAAACGCAATTGTAATCAAACTTTCCACGGTTAATAAATACACATACTAACCGGCATTTTATTAATGAAGAAATGTCTCTTTATTCCCCACCGACAAAGATACATCTGCCGGGTACACTGAGACAAGGATGTGGTAAAATCTGACATGGTCAGAAAATAGGATATAGAAAAGAGCTTTCCAACGAATCCAAGTTTGATATGTTTTCGCATCACTCTCCAGTCATGAGATATTTGATCCTACCAAGCAGACACAGGAGGTTGTTTTAATGTCAAAAAAACGTTGTCCTGACATCAAAATGTTATTTGGACGTTGAAAGAACGTTGAAAGAACGTCGAAAGAACATCACTTTCTGGGTTAATGAACCTCTTTTTGGGAATCTCAAAGAAGGAGTTAAACCATCTTTTATTGTTTTCAATTTCAGGTTTCCAACTAGATCATCCACCACTAGCACCAGATAGTGACATCTTCGGAGTTCTTCCACAACCTATCAAACCAATTAGTAAATCACCCAAAGATTCTAACAGCAAAAATAAAATGGCGGAAAGTGAAAACACATCACCTTCCAAAGAAACAACAATCAACGGGATACCATTAAGCAAAATACAACGTCAGAAAGCAGCCTCCCAAAACAAAAAAACAGCCAAAAAGCCAAACACCTTGAAACTGAAACAAACTCCACCTAAAGAGACTCAAGCATCGTCGCCAAAGAAATCATCCATCAAAACTGATTCACCCAAAAAAGTATCCGTTAAAACGCCAGAAGAACTCGAGAAAGAAGGCGCGCGCAATTTTGCTCGATGTTTATTGGGTATTTTGCCAAGCGTACTCAAAGCTACTGAACCGTCCACTGCGGATGAACTTCTTCAACAATTCGCTTCGGATGTTTGCGAGGCTGTCACTTGCATGACTCTAAAACGCAAAAATGTTCCCAATTTTGGGACTGTCCGAACGCTGGATATGAAGACAACCGCCGATGAAAACGGGAAAGAAATAAACGACCCGTCTTTAAATGCAGAATGTGTCTACAAAGCAGTTTACGAAGCCTTGAAGTTGAGTTACGAGCTCAATCAACTTGGTTATTACGAGAAAACAGGTGCAACGCTACACGTCTCCCAGGTAAGCTATGATATATTTTCTAACCACAATACAATATCAAGTTAATTTCCGAGCGTGGCTTTGATAACATTTTGTCAATCAATATACCGCACAACCTCGATCACAGGGCGAGATTTCAATCCAGCCGAACCAGGGCCACGATTTGGCTCTAAATTGGGCCAGTCCAGAATGAATCCATTACACCCCCTCCCCCAGCTTCCAGTGGACAATATGAAATTGCAGATGAAAAGACTTTCTTTAGATGTCTGGATTTCTACTTGATTTGCTGTATGGATTTCCGGGAGGAGATTTATTTTTCAAAAGGTTGTCTTCCATTTGAAGTAAATATTCTTTCTTTTGGAATGGCCCATTTACACTGCTAAAATTTTCTTCCAATCCTCACTTTGGATTTTAAATATTATTTTGCTTATTCTTTTACTGCTTCCGTATTTTTAGAACTCGTTCATCCAGTCTGTTGTTGATTTTGGTTTCCCAGTTCGTCTTTCAAAAACCTGGTTAAGCGAGGTCTACCGTCTCATCACCACATACGATATCCTCTCCAAAGCTGGATACCATCCTGAATCCAGCGATACCAATCGGGCATTAATCGGGATCCTGTCAGAAAAAATTTACACCCATCATCCAAATCGGATTAAAGAAACGGATGAAATTGTAACCCGTGACAAATTTACAGACCCGATTACAGCTGGGAAACGCGAAGGACAGAAATTCGCGAGGCGTCTTTTACTTTCGACCTGGGACCAAGTTTTAGACACACTTGCTGTACCCCTTGGTACTACAACTCAAAGTTCGTGTAAGTTTTAAATTTATGAACATCATGTCATTATTTAATCTTCTTTTATGCCCTTTTTCCTGTACCAGACGATTCCGCTTTTTACCTTACGAAGTACTATAATCAAAAAATCTATTTAAGGATCTGTCCTATTTACTTTTTTGTAAACTTGAAAACTCTATCATCATAGTGAATATGAAATTTCCCGGATAATTGACAAAAATGTAGTCAAAGAAAATTTTCCCCAGTACGTATAAATGAAAGCTTGAAGTATCTTTTATATTTTCTCAATGATTCGTTAACCTCGGTTTCTTTCCCAGAGGTACACAACTTTTTTTCAACATTGTTTCAGCGTCCAAAGTTCGTACGTTAAAACAACGTTTCGTGCCTGCAGGATTATTGATCACATACATCTGGTATATTTAGCTATTTTTTTGGAATCGGAAATAACGAAAGCCATCTTTTGCCAAATCTAATCTCTTCAATCAATATATTTTTTAGCTGATTCAGCCGGCATGAAATTCTTGATCAACAACACTAATGCAAGTAACAGAGATGAACTTCAATCAAAGCAGATGTTGGAACGAGATCTCGTTTGCTTGAGTCTAGATGGATTCAGAAGAGCTGCTAGACTATGTTGTGATCTAGGTATATTTACACTTTCAACTTCTTCTTTTTAGTAGGTTTCAAAGTGACAGAGGAAGGAGGGGAATAATAAAGTTAAACTTAGGTTAGAGGCAATACCCAAAGCGCCACTTTTATTGATACAGAGGGCCAAAAATGGTCCAGAAGCGGCTAAAGTGGTAGACTTGTTAAAGTGGACTCGTTTTTCTACTTTTGTTTTACCTTGCCTAAAAGTAGGAGACTGACCCTCCAGGCCCCTGTTATGGTATGTTCTTTTGTTGTCTACTGGTTAAAGTCGTGAGATCCATCGCGTATTATTTCATCCTTAAAACGTCGGGTTAAAATAAATTGGCGTCTTTCCTTACATTTTCTTTATAGCGGTGATTTTACACCTTACCCAGCCAGCAGTCATGGAACGTAGTTTTAACGTCCAAACAATGTTGTTTCAACGTCAGAACGGTATTTGGACTTTGAAACAATGTTGGAATGACGTTCTGTGTCTGCTTTGGCTTGCCACACAACTTACTTTGTTTTTCGAAAAATCTCATTTCGCCTTTAGTTCTATATCCATTTCCAGCAGACGTCATTCCAACGTTGTCCCAACGTCCAAATAACGTTCTGACGTTGACGCAACGTTATCTCAACGTGGAAAGAACTTTCAGTCCCTGCTGAGTTGTCTTGTAGATTTTCGCTCTGAAGAATATATTGTTTGTCTTGTTTATCCGGCAGATATTCAATCACGATGTGACATCATTTTGTCTCGGTTGTCTGAAGCGTCATGTGGATATTTCATCAACGGGAAGAGACAGTTCTCTAAAAACGGAATTCCTGCTTCCGTAAAATTACACGCCGCTCACGTTTTGAGTATGGACGCTTTGCTAGCTGCAGGATTGGAGCTTGGGAGTCGCGCACCTCAAGCATGGAACCATGTATTCAGGTAATTGTTCTAAGCCTATCCTATATTGCCCTGACGTAGGTTAAGAGAATTATTTTTCTTAGGCCTAATATAATTTAAAAAAAACTAGAAAACTGAAATAAAATTTCCATTTTATAAGAAACAGCAGGTTAAGTTAAGTTATCATTCATGAATCCATCAACTATGTGTATTTTTTACTGGACAATATATTTCAATATTTTAAAATTTAAAAAAATTAAAAACACTAAAACTGCTTGCTAAAAAACCCGGGGGGTCGTTCGATTTAAAATCGACGGTATGTACGGCCAAAAATTAGACCTTCAAATTCGGACCCTTACAGTGCAGTGAAAATTTTGCCGAAAACCGACCCTTACAGTGCATTTTCGACCATTTCTTATGGTTAGAAGCATGTTACATTTAAGAATTGGAAGGAACCCAACTTCCAACTTCTATTCTGTGACGTTCTATTCTCTGCAAAGCTAACATATTTTATAAAATCCACCGTTTACTTTAAGGTGTTGCATGTACATTTCCAATCTGGAGCATGCATCGTTCAATAGTCCAACCGGAGGCTCGTCACCAAACCTCCTTCCTCAACCTCCAACATCTGGTACACATCCGCATCTGCAACTACCACTCAAGAAATCAAACGTCCTTTCACCAACTTATTATTCCACGGATGAAGATTCTGACATGTCACCGGACAGCACCAATTCATTCCCAGATGACCGGAACCTATCCAATAGCAACCGGGCCAACACATCCTTAATTCTCAACGGTATATTACCTGCAGAAGATGCTTGTCGCGCTGTCTTCGCTTTGTCAAGCGCCGTTGACAATCTTTTCGACATGGCGGCCACTACACTCCCACTCAAAGCGTTCCGTGAGTTTTTAGCCTCGTTGGTCGAAGCGTCTCACGATCAGTTATTCTCGAACCAGGCTAAATTGTCAGATCGCCCGCTTGACAAAGCAGCTATCAAGGAGACACTGATTTCAATGAACACCTTACATCTTTATCATATTTGCGATGTCATGTTACGATGTGCACGAAATAATACAAGACCCCTGTTACACGTCATGGAAGCATGGTCCATTATTTCGTCCCATCTTGTAGAGGTAAGAATATAAAATACTTGTTGACTTTTAAAGGCTTGTCGTGAAGTATTTGGATGCAGAGAATGCGGTTATTTCATATTGGGTTGATTGGAAATCAGGCTAGAAGGAGACCCGTTTGGTGTTTTGGTGACAAAGTAAAGAATTTCGTTATGTTTTATTTTCTAAAACCATATGAAAATTCTGGGGTCAGGCTTGTAGATTTGCTTATTATCTATTGTTCTGAAAGAACAGATATATTCTTTAAAATCCTGGGTCTTAAATATGCTCATAAAGGTATGTTATGCTTGTAAACATATACTCTTTTCCCGAGGACCCTAGCTTTTTAAGCTTATTTCTTTTTCTTAAATTTTACTTCACTTCAACAATTCCTTTTCTTCAAATTACAGGCAGCGTATAGTAAAGAGAAACACATCTCTAAAGTCGCTTTGACATCTATCCACGACATTTTGAGTGAATTATTGAAAAGACGAAATGAACTTCCACATTTCTGGTTTTATGATTCGTTATTCAAACCGTTCGATACGTTAATGTCCGCCGATGGTTGCGAAGATGACATCCATGATCAGGTAAGCTCTTTGATTACGCTATATCCACCCACCCACCTATCGTATCGCCTTTGCGTACTTACCCTTATTCACCCCTATTTACCTATCTATTGTGTATATTATGCAAAGGGTTTCCTCCTGGTCCCGTTAGACAATTAACAAGTTTTAACAAGTTTTTCCTCTTATTCAAAGATATTGTACACCCTTTACGAGCTAGTCGAGGGCTTTGGACCCTCTATCAAATCTGGATGGCGGTCACTGTTCAACGCTGTCAGTCATGCGCAGATCGACAATCGAAACAACTTGAGTGATTTCAATGACGGTGAACAGCGACGGAAATTAGTGTTCAACATGATCGATCATTTTGTTCAACTCAAAACCACCAACGTCTTCTCCTCCAGTGTCGTCAGTGCTGTATTATGTCTTCTCAAATTCATCAGAGGTGGTCGAGAATTCACCAGCACCAGTGAGGATTCCTTTGATTTCCCACCTTGTCTCGATGACCCGAAAAGTGACACGGACAGCCAATCAAGTGAGCCGTCACCCGAACATGATCTATGCGAACCATCTCTCAACATTCTCGTTCAAATCTCCAAAAGATTATCAACGATCTATCTACAACCTTCATCAGTCATCTTCCATGGCTCCTATTCCATCCCTCTAGTCAATATTGCAGAATCTCACGATAAAGTATGGGATGACAATTGGTCTTGTGGATCTAGCACCACCACAAGCCCTGAAGCAGAATCTAAACCAGCAACCTTGAGCACTGCCAACTCCATAGTTGCCATAGATGATACTGGTGTCTTAAGGATCTGGTTCCTCATTCTGGAAGGCTTAACCAGTAGTGTTACAAACAGTCCAAAACGTTACCAACCAATGATTGTCCAATCCTTCTTTGAGATTCTGAATTCGCTGACTGCAGTGCCAGGTCCTCATTTCTCTATGTTTGCCATTTCCAATCTGCTGTTACCAATGCTACAAGCTTGGGTTGAACGTGGTGCCAGGAAGAAAACATACTGGAATTACACGCTGAACAATTTCAAACACGCATGCGGATTAGCTACTCAACTTGTGGCGGATGAAATTGGCCATTTCCTCGAAGTAGAAGGTTTGTTTAAGTTATTAATGGACTTTGCCAGAAAAAGTTCGTACAAATTTTCTTTCTTAGCACCAGTCCCCTGGATATCCGTGCTAAAAATTTCGAACACTTCTGGATATCATTCTTATGGTCTTCAAATTCTTATCCCCCTTAACCCGCATGATGGATATCCTAGGATATTGGAAATTTCAAACCCCTCTGGATATCCTATATCCTCAACATGAGGGGGGAGGTACAGATATTATCTGGAAAAGTCCGCAATCTTACTTTATTTACGCTCTAATTTAATTCTAATTGAAAGACTGTTTATTTAAACGATTTGTTTTACTCTCGACGTTTTAGGCGCTGTTGAATGTGTTCCATTGATGTTGAAACAATTGTTAGATTTGTTTCACGATTGTGTTTCACAACATGTTGAAGTTATCGCACGACTTGGTTGCTCTTGCCTCAGGTAAATGTAATACTGTATACAACCGGGATAAAAAACCTTTATGGAGTGTCCCCTTTGAATTTGAACTCCCTTACCAGGTGAATAACTGGGGTTAATTAACACCCCGGGTTCACCTTGCTTTCATTTTATCTTGTTCACACCCTTGTTTATACCCAAGAAACTTTAATAAATCTATTTTGTGAGTATACCGTATAGTAAAATGAAAATGCAAAATTATACTAGTTAAAAACGAATTTTGTATGACGGCATGAATTTATTTGGTTATTTCCTTCTTGTTTGATCTGTTTACATCATTCTGGTATCCTATTTTCACGGCATCGACCTTCTCTTGGTCGTGATCCAGTAGACACACGAACGTTGTTTAAACGTCTATTCAAAACGTATTGTGGTCTACTGGGGGGAAGACAAATCGGAGATTGGAAGTAAAATTGTTGACTCAAAAATTCACTCCTTTTATTTCATTTTATTACTAGACATTTGCTTCTCTCAGCTGGTTCCCAATTCACCGAAGAGCTATGGCACATATTGTGTCTTGGGATCAAACAAATTGTTGATTCCACCCTCTCACAAACACGACAACTCATCGATTGCTTCTTACCAAACTCTAACAGTGTTACGGGAGATAATGGTTTTCTCGTAAAAATTGTTGCTCGACGCGATATTACGCCCACTGAAAGTTTACGAGCTTTACAGCTAGCCGAACAGGTTAGTTTCTAGCTTTATGATCCATCTTCCAATTTGAGACCACACGTCGTTCTTTAGAACAAAAGTTTCGTAAAATTGCTTGAACAAAAGAGACTAGTCTTTAGTCTCGATGCTTCGTTCTCCAAAAAGCGTTTAAGGGCTCTGACCATAGTGAATTTTCGTAATTTTTTTATGCATTAAATGTTAATTTGAACGTTATACAGGCCATTAAAGTATATCGTGTTATACATTTTCTGTCGAGTTTTCTGTTAGGCCAATAATTTCTACATCTAAAAATATAAAAATTGCAACGAAAAAAATCGATGAAGAAGAAATTGAAGGCTTTTGCGAAGAAGAGTATTTCAACTTTATTCTCGATGAAAAATTAACATTTAAATTTTCTTTTTGGTTCAGATGATGTATCTACTTTGGAACTAAAAATATATTTGCGGAAAATTTTTGTAACAGCTCCTTTTGTCTCAAAATCTTAAAAATAGTGGTTTTTCGTCAGTTTTTCACTCATAATTTTCTGTCATAACTTTTCACGCATCGAAAGAGAAAAAATTTCCGCAAAAGTCTAAGTAACACAACTATTTGTGAGTACTTTAAAAAAGATCCGACGGAAAAAGCTCTTTTCCCCATCGAGATTAAGCATTTTTGTGAAAAGTACATCCATGGATTAACGTCTTTATAACGTTATTTTAAGGTCCATGCTTCTCATTGATTTCTTAATTACTCATGATAGAATTAATTAAAAAAGATTTTTCAAAAGCATTTTGTTCCTAAAAAAAATGTCAAAAAGGTGAAAACAAAAGGACAAAAGGTTTTATCTTCAAATTCCAAAACTGATTTTTCAATATGGTCAGAGCCCTTAAGTAAAATTATTTTGAGTAACACAAGTAACTGAGAATTTTCTCCGATATCTAGTAGAAAATTTGACTAAATAACTATAATAAAGTTTAATCTCTAAAGGTGTAGATCATTTTGCCTTTTTCGGCTCTCGTAAAACCCTGGTAGGGTAACAAAAACACAGGAATGGAAATTTGAGAAATATTTTCTCAATATTTTCTGCCGGCTCCCATACAGAGTTATTTGCAATCAAAGTTGCAAAAAATGACGAGAATGACAAAAAGAGCTGATAAAGTCAACTTTGATGACAGATATCTTAACTTAGGTAAGGAAATGGGCTATTAATGGCTTAAGTGTTGTACCTAGTGTGGTTATAGAATTAAAGCATCCAGCTAGGAAGAACGAATGAAGGCAAGAAGGATGATCGAACTAAAAATAATTTTTTAGATTATTATGCTGAAAAATAAAAGTTTGAAAATATTAAAGAGACAAATCACGACCTCAATTGATTATTTCGAGGCTGATTTTACACAAGGAGATCATACTGATCTGAGAAAAGAGATTTTGATCGATCAGTTATTCCAAAGAGGCTCGCGCTCGCTTCGCTGCATCACCGCCGCTATAAAATGAAAGTGAAAGTGTGTAAAATTAATGAACTCAACTTTTTAGCTGGAGGCAGAATGTTTTGAATAAATATTTCAAAAAGTATCAAACAAAGCTATTTCTTTCAAATTTGTATATGATAATTCCACATATCTCTCAGGTCCAGTATGGAGTCCAGATTTCACTGATCTGAGAGCATTCCCACGCATTCCAGACTGGTCTCAGGTAACATTTAAATTTTCTTTTTGTAACTCACTAGAAACTTAACAAACACCCAACATCTTCTTTCCTCCAGCTAATGTTGTGATCTTTATGCCTCAAAAGAACGAGCCGTTTATCGAGCCGATAGTTGCAAATGTAAACAAATGAACGTGGCATGAAATCTATATGTTATTGTTATTGTGCAATAAAAAAAGATACACTATTTATTTGGTTTGAGTTGCAGGAGGCTTTTCCAGCCTATTTTTGCAACTATGGATACTTATTTTTTAATTAGTATCCCGTCAGCAACCTTAGACTGATTACCCAATTCCCCTCACATGGCATTGGTTGACCCGGGAGAAGGTTCGCTCACTTGCCAAGTGAGCCACCACAAGTGGGAATCGAACCTTGATCTCTCGTGCGGGAATCAAGGTTGATAACCACTGCACTGTACCACGGCTTCACTAGATAGCAGCAAGGGGGTGCACCCGACATTGTGCAATGAGCATAATAATGCCACTAAAATCAGGTGACCACCTGTCTGCCCTAGGCGAGTGCACAAGGCTTTTGATTTTGGTCATGTGATCAAAAACGCAATTCCAGGTTTGGGGTCAGGAAAGACTTGAATGTCTCTAGACAGAGTATAATAGAGCCAAACGTTTAGGATCGAAATATATATTGTAAGTAGGGTAGAAAAAACAGCAAGACCAAGTAGCGCAAAGCTAGGTTTCATCTTTGGTAGCATCCAATTCGTCCATGTGTAGATGAAATAATATTTTTAACAAGAAAAAATAAGATCGTAAGGTGGGTGTCTGGTGGGATTTTAGGCAGAAAAAAGATTTCCCAGCAGACGCAACACTGCACTTGGTCCAGTGGTATTTAGAGGTTAGAATTCTCCCTCCAGATTTGCCCAAAACTTGTCAAAAATTAGTCTCTGACAAGGTCCACTTTTCAACCTCTGGGGGCACTTCCCTGTTCGGTCATCAAGGTCAGTCCCCGTCTAGGGCAAAGCTGAAAAAAATCTCAGCCAATTAAATCTCGCTTACTTTTGATCATGATTTGCCTGGAATTTCTGGAGCAGAAAGATCTCAATTAAAACAAACTTACAAAATCTAATAAAATCTAGAGTTTTATTTTAATGTAAGTGCTCCTATTATATAGACACTCCCTTCTAAAAAATTACAGTCTTTATAAATCTTAATGAAACCTGGTACACTTAGTGTTCATATTATATGATGATAATTTGTATAAAAAAAGGTTTGACTAATTTTTATTTTTGAAAAAAAAAAGATCATGGATCTGTATCACTTTTTAACACCATCCAAGTAATTTATTCGACTACAGTAATGATTGATGATGAAATTGAGGCAAAATAATATTTCAAATGGGTGGGTTCACCCATTCTCTAACATGTTTCCTATTATGGACAGGTGGGTGTCTCTAACCGAAAAAGTTAAAAATGTTTTAGTTTTTGCTAAACCTTCATTTCATATCATAATACTGTTAATAGCGTGAAGCTATTTAGTCATTAATAATGAAAATGGCTAAACCACATCCTAAAACCTGTCACACCCCTAATTTTAGAAGTTTTTTAGTTTTAAGTTCACAATATGTGAACTAATATAGTGTTATTAATCTTTTTTAACCTCTGTATAGTTTTCCAGCATATTTTCACTTATATACCAAGTCCATAATAGGCACAGAGTGTCCATAATAGGTTTGGGTACAACTGTTTGTAAAAGTTTCATTTCTTTTCTTCTTCAACTTCAATTTAAATATTATTAATTCTATGTTATCAAGTTATTGTAGTTGTAGTTGGTGACATATATACCAAAAAAATTCAAATTTACTGTTTTTTTGTTCTTTGAAAATAACTCTTTGAACCCAAACATGTGCATAATAAAAGGTTACCTACCTTATGTTTTGATGTTTTGATTTTTTAGATCCCTGGCTAAAAAATCAGCAAAAATCCTGTGATTCCTTTTCTTGTGTTAGGGGATACCAATTTTAATTTGTTGTTAGTTCTGTTTGATTTTGTAAAAAACGAAAAAATGAAAATTCAATTATTATTACCAATAAGGCGAGACATATTAAATTTATTGTTCTACAGGCAGATCGTCAGATATAAATGGGTCGCTCGGTCGGTAAAATAAAAATACTTTTAATCATATTTCAGGGTTGTTTCAGGGACACTTACTTTATTCCCTACATTTATTTGGGTCAAAATGATCAATATTCTCTTCTTTGATAATTGTTATGAGTTTCAAAAAGGGCCCTAAGTGCTCTAATGCTTGAATCTTTTAAGTTTTGATAAGAAATAAATCTTCAGACTCTTAACTATTTTTAAATCCTAAGCGAGACAAATTTAATTTGTTGTTCTACAGGAACAACCAACCCTTGTTTTTACTAAAAACGAAAAGAAAAAAAAGAGAAAGTTTTACCACTGTTACCATAGTTAAGAAACTATTTTAAAAAACTTATTAAAACTAAAACTTTGAAGATTCAAGCATTAGAGTATTTGAAATTCATATAACATTTATCAAAGGGAAAAATATTTTTGTCTCGACCAAAATAAAATGTTGGGAATGATTTTCAGTCACTTCCCGACCCTGAAACTTGAATAAAATAATGTTTATGACCCATTTATATCTGAAGATCTGCCTGTAAAACAATAAATTAAATTTGTCTCACCTATAAACTTAAGATTTGGTTACTTGAGAAGAATTGTCTGTAAAAGAGCTGAAAATTCATCACAAACTTAAATACAAATAATAGCAGCAATCAAGCAATATTTTGTTTGAAATTCATATAAAATTGTGTGGAAAAGGGTTTTATTTTGATCTGGATGAAAATGTTTGGAAACATTTTTAGTACGTTGCTGACCCTGACCCTAGATTAAGACCGACCGACCGACCGATCGACCCATATCTTTCTGACGATCTGCCTGTAGAACAACAAATTAAATTTGTCTCTTTTTTGTGATATTTATTCAAATTACGTTATTTTTCAGATCCCTTAGAATAAACAGAATGAAACTATCAAAAACCATTTACTTTGTGATGTTGCTTCAGTGCATTGGTTGCATACCATTATCATCACACTTTAATGAGAATGAACTAGAATCTCATGATGATTATGGTTTATGGAAAATGAAAGTAAACAAACTAAGAAAATCTGCAACTGACTTGCATGATAGACAGAGGTTGTTTACGAATGCGGCAAATATGATGATGGAAAATGATGTGCTTTCAAAGTATAGACAATTGTTTGACGATTTTGTTGTGCTGTTTAAAAGGAATTATTCACAAGAAGGCGAACACCAAAGACGATTTTTAGTATTTCTGGTAAGTCTTTTTTTTATTGAGCTTTCAAAAATTTTCAATCAAAAGTGTTCTTCTTTTTCTATTTCTTTTTGTTATTTTTTTTTATCAAAAACAAACATATCTTGAACAAAACCCAGATGGTATAAAAATACAGTATGTATATACATAGTTTTGGTATTTCTGGTAAAAGTCTTTTATTGGGATTTCAAAAATCTTCAATCAGCAGTTCTTCTTTATTCTTTATTTGGTACTTTTTTTATAAAAAACGAAAACTATCTTGAACGAAACCAAGAACATAGTTTCAAACCCCTCTAGAAACTAAGAATCCATTTCGTAATGAATTATATGTTACAGGCACCTTACTACATTATATAATACAATTCCGATTGATGAATTATCAATTTCTGTTTAAAACTTTTTTACTTTTGTTCTCATAATCATGAATCAAAGAATGGAAAAGCTTTTCTGCATCAAGCTAAGAAAGTTTATGAAAACTGAGACACAACAAAAAATATTATTTCGTTAAGGATATGTTACTATACAATGGATTGATTGTACATGAATAGTGTATGTTTTTTCTCATTCCCAGGCAACAGACACAGAACGTTATTTCAACTTCCAAATAACTTCCTGACGTTGAGACAACGTTGTTTGGACGTTAAAACGACGTTCCGTGCCTGCTTGCTCCATGCCAAATAATTTTAATCTATCTAAAATTCATCATAATCGTATAAGTTTGAAAAGAAACATTGATTTGGTAGTTCCTTCTCGAGAAGAGCTAGTCTTTATGTACATAAATAAATGCTTAAATTCATACGAAATAATGGATGATAAACAAAAGGTATATACCAAGGACATACAGTTTATATCCGAAAGAATTACAAAGAATGTTGAAAAACTTTTGTTAAAAAGAATTGTCTCTTTTGAAGCGCTTTTTACTGAAAGACTTTTAGCTGTAGAAACGATTTTGGAGAAGCAAGCTGTTGGAAAACTGGTGACCGATCAACACATTAACCAGGGCTTAATCATTGAAAATACCAATACTGATGACTTCGCTGAAACAAACCACGAGTCTGCTTACGGCCGCTCTCCAGATTACCCAATACAATGTACCATTGGTTCAACTTCTGTAAAATATAGAAATGATGCATTTAAGAGAATCTTCACAAAGTCAGATGGACAAGTTGAGCATGAAAACCTTTCTTCAGACGTTAAGAGTCTAGGGATTAACGTAATATCAGAAGCAGCCAAAACGGTAGATCCAAGCAAATATATTGAGCTGCAAGTTCTTTCACAAAAACGAAACCGCATTGATCAAGAGAAGAACAACAGAGTGCAACAGCGAATCAGCGAAGAGAGAAAAAAGTTATGCTGAGGGTTTGACAATACATGGATTAAACCGAATCGTGACCGGAGGATCTTTCAATAGAACCGCTTGGACTATTCTTGTTTTGGCCTCTTTCACAGCAGCTATACTGATTTTAAAAAACCACGTTGATGCTTTTTTAACTCGTCAAAGTTGTACAAACTCCAGATTCTTTTTAGAAGAATCTGTCCCTTTTCCTGCAGTAACTGTTTGTGGTAGCATTAGCTTATTAAGAGAGAAATAAAATTTTGAAGGAGAAAAGCCCGTCTTTCCTAAACCTACTTTGAAAGATGTATGCACAAATAATCCGGCAAGCTGTGGTCACAATAAATAGTTCGCTCACAGTCAACGTAGATCTCTTTTCATCAAGCGATTTACGTACCTTACAATCACTGAATGATTTTGTCGAAGTTGACGAATCAACGCATTGTTTTACTGTCCGTGGTTTAACTCAAAAAGTTCCTTTAAATTTTATAATTGTTAAGTTAGCCACGAAACCAAGCTTAAAATTTGGTTGGAGCCAAGTTTTCATCAACTCAGCAAAAGAAACTTTTAGTGAAACAACTAAAACCATTGGGTCAGTAAAGGTTTTTATTTTATAAAAATACGGAAAAGAACCATCACTCTACTTGGTCAACCCTACACTAATTGCGTCAGAGGAGCTGGTGATTATTCACAAAACAAATTTACTGGCAATTACACCGTTACCAAATGCAAGAAAGGCGCTATACCCCATTTGTATAAAGATCACCTGCACGAACCAATTGGTTTGATAACAAGACACTTGTTAACAACACGTTTGGTCAAACTTGTTTACGAATAGTCAAGCATGACCAGTCAGTAACTTCAAGATGTGATGCTGTTTGTATGCTGCGACCTTGCTACCAGGAAATAATAATAACTGAATCAGGATTCAACCCTATGCCTCTTAATCTGGATGTCAGTAAAGTAGATTTAGCATTTACTTTTCCATCCTTCTTAGTGGAGATCATCGAAGAAGTACCAGCATATACATGAAATGATTTGTTTGCAAACTTTGGTGGTTGTGTTGGTTTAATATGACTTTTAATGACTGGTGCATCCATTCTCTCGCTGTGCGAATTGTGTATTTTCTTTGGGCTGCTCATCTTTGACCATTTTGATATTTACACCAAAGTTTGCGGTGCTACTAAAAGAAACTGACGAACATTTATTTTGATCTAGATCACAATATCGAGATTAAAGGATTACAGAGGCGGAGGTGGATACAGAAAGTACTTAAAGATTTTGACGGAGAGTGTTAACTTCCATATAAGGAATATGAGCAAAAGCAACACTCTCCGTCGAAATGTTTGAGAACCTTCTGTATCCACCACTGGGATACATCATCTTACATAAAAGTAGTAAACATTTTCCTTTTACATTAAAATCTTATCTTAGCTGTATTTTAATGTATTTATTGGTCGTATGATTGCTTGTTAAACTTGATTTTCTAACTTAAATAATTGAAGAACTATTTCAAAATAGTGGATAAAGTCGTATTGGCGCTAAAAACATTAGTTTTACTGAAGGGACAGACCTGAAGGGACCCCCTCTGCCCATTTGATAAAGAGATCCAATAAACCGTTCCTGGTCAAATGTAGCTTGAAATTTGGCCCCCAATGGAATTAAAAAAGGTCTATCCTCATAAAAAAATTGATACCCCCAAAGTTTCACTAAATTCTTATTGGACCCCCAAAATAAACCCAGATAAAATTACTAGAATAAAATATTTAGCAACAAATTATAATTGACCGAGCTTTTTAGTCAATCGCAAACAAGGAAATACCCCATTATCAAAATTTAATTCCAATCGTTTAGGATTTACAAGGGTTTGAAGCTAAAGTTGATAAAGATCTAAAATAATAAATGGGATAAGAAGTCGTAAAGAATTTAAGATTTTTTAAACTTTAGTTTGAAAAATATGCCCAGAACGTATGTTTACCTTTCTGAGAATACGTCAAAATCAGTTTGGTGCAATCGTAAAGCTAACCGAATATTTGAAATAACTGTACCGCCAGAAAAAAAAGTTTAAGGATTCTACCAATTGACAAATAGAGAAAGTTTGCAGGGCGTTTTCTCTCTCGTGGAAAGACTTGAAACGGTCAATTTCATCAACTTTGAAGAGAATGCAGTTACAAAACAAACCAAAATTTCTATTAGAGACTAAAAAATGAAGAACTCCGATATAAACGATTTTTGGCTGAGCGGTACTGAAAGAGTTTAGAGGACTCTTTTTATTTCTTTGATACTGTCGGTAATTTTGCGAATTTCCCATAAAGCTGTGGATTGGGAGATGTTCTTGTCTTGAAATGTCGGGAGCACTGGCCGACACTAGGGAGCTGGTTTCCAAATCGAAAGGTTGTGAGTTCGAGCCCTACCCTAATCGACCACTGTAGCGAAGTCACTTCTCGCGTCACTAATTACCCCCAGGTGACGGTCCGGTCACATCAATATCAATTATTAAATCTATTTGAAATCTCAATATATAACTTTGACCTTGCATCTTTCCACCTACAATAAAAAAGTTTATCAGTATTGATAACGAAGACATTTTTAAAATAGGGTGAAGGGGTTAGGATCAGGGTGACGGAGTTTTGTCTTAAGTATTCATACAATTATAGACTGGAGTCGTTTATGACGTAATCTAATTCGATACGGCAAAATTTACCCTCGGGGGTAGCTTGTATATTCTTGTAGTCTTGTAGTCAATCAATTTTTGCGTATCTAAACTTCTTTACTTTATATAATTCTAGTCCTATATGCTAGACTAATAAAGTAAGAGAAAACGAGGGAATATTTTTGACTTCATTGATAATAAAGTCCAATGAAATCCAAAGAATCCACAACTCCACAACTATAATATGTTATTTGAAACATATATTTTCTTTAAATTGCAGAGCAGTTTGGAGAGACACCAATTCCTGAATGATAAAGAGCGTGCAAACAATGGTACCGCTACATATGGAATCAACAAATTTTCTGATTGGACAACACACGAGTTTCAAAGTAAAGCATTAATGTAGCCATCATTGGTGACGAATACATAAAGTTCCCAAAACTTTTGACGGAGAGTGTTGCTTTTGTTTCATATTCCTTATATGGAAGTCAACACTCTCCATCAACAGTGTTGAGTACCTTCTGTATAATTTATCAATACCTCGTCTTCCTTGCTTTATTTATAATTATAGTCGTCTGGATGCTAGACTAACATCCTTTTGTATCATTTCCGATCAAAAGTTTCATCTTATTTTGTTAATGTTTAGAAAATATCATATTATGTTTTGAATGAGGAGAATGTAAGACAATAAACTACAATACAATAAGTTTAATAACAACAACTTGCCCGAATGCAACAGTTTTGGTTTCAGCTCAATTCCACAGTTCTTTCTCCAGTTTCAAATTTCAATGGTAGATACCTTGACTATGGTTTTGAATGGCTCTAAGAGATTCTTTTAGAAACCTCCTGAAAATGGCCGCATAAGGGCGTACAATAGGAACATTCAAATCGTAAAGAAATCTTTTTCTTTTTTTTATCAAGACTTCTCCCAAACCATTCTAAGGTGATGACCACCCATCTCTTAATCTTAATTTTGACGTTTATTTATAATTATCTCGTTGCAGCATTAATGCTATCACCTACACAAACGCCCTTAGAAGCATCTGTCCATCGGACGCCCGTCGCCCAACAAAAAGAAGGCGGCCCTGGGGATGACGAATGTACTTATTATTTGAAACCATATCCTCAAAAAGTCGACTGGTTAGTATCCTTATCGATAACGGGGATAAATATGTACTAAATGTAGAACATTCTTTCCCATTACTTTAAAAAAAATTTAATTCAATAAAAAGTAACTTATTTTAGTAAGGTCGACAATAAAAGAATGTTCCACTCGATTTTATCAAAAGATTACTTTTTCAACGGATCTGTAATAGGCTTAGGGCGAATCTATAATTTATAAATCTTTGTGCATTATGGAATGAAGTATTTTCGAATGAAGTTTTAATGAAGTTTTCTTCCTAAGTATATTTTTCCTAGTATATATATATAATTTCACTAAATTTATTTTCATAACATTACTTGGTTTATGGTAGTTTTCGAAATAAAAAATAACCCTTGCGTTCTAACATCAAATATAAGCTTTTTTTCTTTTCAAATTAAAGGAAAGACAAAGTTACTCGTATAAAGAACCAAGGCTCGGTAAGATATCTGGTAATCTTGTATCTCTTCTAAGATTTCTTAAACTGTGAGCAATAGACCTTTTCATTAAATTACGTCACGACCAACGACTGCCTCGTTTTCATACAATTACCAAGGTGATTATCTCTTACGAGACTCAAAATGACACATCCATCAATGAAGTCAAGTTTTGATAAGCCCCCTCGGGATTCGGTTACCATAGCGCTCAATTCAAAATGAGGCAGTCGTTGGTCGTGACGTAATTTATGAAAAGGTCTATTGTAAAGTTAACAAATGTTGTCTTTAGTTCTTTCAGAAAGTTTTGTCTTCTGATACTTTCACATTCGTCCATTGTGGATACAGACGGGACTCTAAAAGCGGAGAGTGTTACATTTTTTCATATATTCCTTATGGAAGTCATCAATCACTCTCCGTCATAGCTTTTGAACACCTTCCATGTCCGCAACTGTCATCAAGAAAGGCTATGGTGGACCATTGGGCTTTTCCAGAGAAGATCCATACCCTAACTGTTGATATCATAGGATATCATATAGGGTAAGAATTTGATAACCAAGGATATCCAAGAGTGTTTCGAAATTTTCAGAACAAATATCCAGGGGGGGGGGGCTGGTGTTAAGAAAAATCAACAGTCTCAACAGGTACGGGTTTTTTCAGGAAAGGCTCAATCACATAATATTGTTAAAAAAATTTAATCGCTTCTATTTTCTATATTTCAGTGCGGAAGTTGCTGGTAAGAATGTGAAGAAATGAGTTTCATTTTGTAATATTGTGTTAACCAGGTCGAAATCATAGGCGCCTTTACTGTGCAGCCTACTTACTTTATTGCATGAAAATTTCGCGGCATAAAAATTTTTGTGGTTTCGCGGTCGAGCTCGATAAACCGTGAAATTACAATGACGTGATTAAAATGTATTTAGTAGGGCTCGACCTAGCCTCTACCAAACCCTTCTTTTTTATGTAGCTGACGGTAGTAGGGTTTGTTGCGTTTAGAGAGATTTTGTGTGCAAGCGTGTTTTCAAAAAGGCTCTACGTGGAGTGCAAAGTTCTCATTGTCACATGGAATTGAAAAGCAAATTCAATTCCCTTGGGACATTGTTTTATAAAAAAGTTTAACTATTTTTAGCTTTTAATGACACAAAAGTTGATTCTCACTTAACTGTTTTCAACAAAAATATATGTAATTAAGAAATTTTATAAACAAAGAAGAAATTTTAAATTTCGTGACGAATTTTTAAAACACTCCATTGTCTCCAGAACCCCAGATCTGGGGTTTTAGCAACACAAGAAAATCGTAAATAAATGCTACAAACCCACACACGCGGCAAGATTTTTTTGAAAATCGTCCCGCTCTGCGGGTTTGAAACAGGCTAGACTCGACCGCGAAATTAAAATGCCGCAAATTATCATTTTGGCTTCAACTCAACTGCGAAATGCAATAAGGTGGCGGGTATGTGGTAAGTCACTTTGAAAGTTTCTCGAAGATCTCTCAAAGGACATTTTTAGAAAAATGGTCTCTCTAAAAAGTGTTGCAAAATTGGAAAAAATCGTCAAGATTTATAAAAATAAATAAAACTTTCTCTCAGGGTCGATTCCTGATTCCCAAACTTGCTCAGACATACCCGTCACTTTGCAACCCCCCCCCTCTGGGTTCAAGAAGTGTATCGAAAGCCAAAGCCAAAGCCAAAATTAATTTTTTGATTATTTACTCTTTATTTACAATAGCAGTAGATATAGACGAGTATTTTTTTTCCTTTACATTCAGGGCATTTGTTAGCTCGGAGCAAATTGAAATTTATTCGGCCATTAAAACAGGCAAGCTGGTGGAGCGCAGTCCACAAGAACTTTTATCCTGTTCTCCATCGCTGGGTTGTGAAGGCGGAAACACGTGTATTGCACTGGAGTGGTTAGAAAAGGTTGTTTTTTTTAAGATACAAAATATTTTCTGTGTAAGTAACTCAGTTGCTAAGACTTTAGATCCTAAATAAATCCGTGCCGCTATTATATTTGCCAGGCCAATGTCATATGCTCTTTCTGTGTGAAAGGGTTAAAATCGCCAAAAAAGCTAACAAACTTGCTCTTAACAGCCAAAGCTGACGAAGCTATGTTTATCAAAAAAATGTCTGAAAACGTGGCAATAAAAAAAGCATTATTGGTAATAAGGCAAAAATATATCGTTTTTTTTTGACGAGTTGTTATAGTGGTTTTAAAATGATTTTTTTCCCAATCTCCTACGTACGTCAACAAATTTCTGTGATTTAGGACTTAGGACCACAAGAAAGGCCCTTGTGCCCTGTGAAATCTCCAATACTTGCAAAACCTCGTTACCAGGGTACGTTGCGCGCCTTTTGACGTTTTCGATATGGCTTGAAATATAATCCCGGAACTGGCTGCGAAGGTTCGCCAAGACTTCTGGAATGATTTGAAATTTCTGAAAGTGGACAACTTTATTATCGATTACGTAATCAAGAAGTAGCCATTCCATTCAAGGGTATTCTTTGACGCGTCGTTTTGACGCGTAACAAAAAAAAGTCAAATAGTGCTGAGGATACCCTGGGCCTGGGGACGAGGTTGCAATATTTTATCTTGCTAATATTTAGAATATTTTTAAACGTTTTCATCGTTTTATTTAGACACAAATCGTATTGGAAACGGAGAAAAGTTATCCTTACGAAGAAAAAGATTCACCGTGTAAACATACCAACAAGTAAGAATTATTATATTGTGTGATTTTCTTCCCTTTTTTTACAACAGCGTTTTTTTATACTATAAAACCATCATACTCTAAGCCATTTTGACAAATTTTGTAAAGTTAGTTTTGAAGTTTATCATTTTAAAACCATCACACAGAAATAAAAAAAAACTGTCTCCACTCATCTGAGCGAATCACGCGCAGTGCAGCAACATCAAAGGACGACTACGTTTCTTCTCCGATGGTTAGTTTAGCTCGCTCCTTCAGAGCTTTAGCGTGGACGACCGGCCGCCAAACCGCCATCAGAATATCCGACAGAAGTCTTTTTAACAGTGCTGTATATAACGTTATTTGTCAAAAAGATACCGTGATTCCATTGATTTAATCGGCGACGTCATGGTTGAGCGAACGCTTAAAGCTTTTTTTTAGCGGGTGACGCAGTCTTTTTTTTCAAGGCAACATGATCGATGCGAGCAAGCGGTCCTCTCGAATTACTTATGATAATCTTTATGAAAATGAGCTGTTGGTCCTTGGCCCGTTCACTGTGGGTTGTGGGTAAAACTATGGCTTTTAATTGTTTTATTTGTTATCGAAACACTAACTCAAAACTCGAGTGAGAATCTATTCCAAAATGGCCAAATATTTTGCACTGTTTGAAAGTTATGAAAATATCCATCTTTTAAGGCCAGTATCCAGCACTCGCTTTTTGTTAATAAGATAACGTAATACTAGGCCAATAGTAGCTTAGAAATAAATGAAGCCATATTCGATTGGTTAAATATGACGTTCCAAGTCGCGCGACTTTGAAAAAGAGTAGAGCAGTTGTCAACGAGTGAAGACCGGTCTTAAGAATATTGTTTTTTGAAAGTACTAATTTTGACCTAATTCGCCAATTTCGCTAAAAAATGTATCCTTATGGTAGGAATCAAGAATAGACACCTTTTGCATTTTTTTTTCTATCTGAAAGCAAAAGACGTAAGCTTACGATTTTTTTTATATTTTCAGTACGATATCTGGACCTCGTGTTAGTGCTGTATGTGGGTGTCGAAAGTAAGCATGTGAACTCGTGTACCTTAGGGTAACTAAATTTGGCGGGAAGAAATGTTGGCGGATTTGGCAGTTTTGCCCCTTCGCTCCCAAAATTAACTTTTTCCATCATCAAATCAAAATCGCCAAATTCTGCCAAATCTTGTGTCCGCCAAAATTTGTTACCCAAGAGGACTGTAAATGTTTTTGGATTATGGGATAATTTTTTGCCAAATTTTACAAAAATAAATAATTAACAAGAAGGCTATGTTGTGCTGTTCCAGAAATAAATAAATTATGCAAGGAAATGTTGTCCGGGCGGTAACATGAAATAGGCTTGTATCCGGATGGGTAAACTTGTGATGTCCGGTCGTCAAAAATGTCCGGGTTTAAATAATGAGAAAAAGTTGATATATTTGTTACATGTGTAAAGAATTTGAATAATGGACGAAAAGATTCTAGTTTTCCAATTCGAATTGTAGCAACTTTCTCTCTCTAAAAGGGTTTCTTCTTTCAACTTTACGGGACGCTGGTTGCCCCATCAGTAGTCTCTTAAAACGAGTTTGGAGAACAAAGCATCGAGACAAACATTTGTCGATTTTTAAAGACTTTTGTACTAAAGAATGTCTTCATTTTTCATTAGTTTGGTTGGTAGAGAAGATGCAATGTTAAGGATACTTGATCAAAGAGGACCACTCAGTGTTAACGTAGATGCAGTACAATGGCATGACTATACAGGTATGATAAGAGAGTTTGGAGCTGCCAAATTGAGCCCATCAAAGTTTTCCGTAGTAAAGCCGCTAAACAAGTTTGGAGAACAAAGCATCGAGACAAAAATTAGTCTCTTTTATTCAAACAAGTTTTAGAGACTTTTATACTAAAGAACGACATGGACTCGATTTGGCAGATGAATTATTTGATAATAGAATACCCCAGGGGTACTGGTCCGAAGGGGTTTCGGACCCTCTAAGTCGGATAGATTTTGGCGATCTTTTTGCCGAAAACGTGAAAAAAGGTGACACTGAATGGGATTCAACTTCCAAAATGTTCTGAAAGATTTTCAATATTTTTCTCAAATTTTCAATAAAAGGGATCCTACTAGGGAGGGATTTTTAATTTTCGTGTTTTTGCGACGCTACCAGGGATTCACCAGCGGCGCATCATCCCCGTACCCTTTTTTGCCTAAGTACCTCCACCGCCTTAACCCTTAGATTCCGCTTTCATTCCTCAAATCAACCCTACAGCGCGCAGTGGTTTTTCAAAAAATGGACTATTTTTTCAAAAAGCCAGTTCTCAAGATCTACAACAGCTATGAACTTGAAATAAAATGCATTTGAAAGCTGATAGAATC
>JAUJPO010073231.1:0-11501 GCA_032270745.1 Tiaropsis multicirrata
AATCTATCTTCGATAGAAGGAAAACTTTTATAAATAGTGCATTATCGATACATTACCAAAATATACATCTCAAATAATATCAAATGTTTTGAGTGGGATACATCGAAAAATTCAGTAGCTTTTAGACAACTAAAGAATTGTTTCCACGAAGGACCATTATTCAATGATTCAATCGTTTCCGTAGCTGAGAAGCTACCATCAACCTACACAACATGCACAGCAGTATGTTTACTTCTTGCACACCACCATATTTAAGACTTTGCTGGTTGCAGTTATAATGATGGCTCCAAATCAAAAGCAAAACTTTAATCGTAACTCTGCGGGGAGCTCATTCTTCCAGTGTTTATTTCGCTTCAAACTCTCTTTTGATTAGTCTTTAAATTTGGGCTGTCACTTTTCTACCCTGGGATTATATATAGCTACTTCATGATCATTCCTATGTCATGCAACTCCTTCACACCAGTTTTTAGATCATGCCATAGGAAAGATTTGACCAACGGAATTCTGCTCCTAGGATTCTTTGAATTTAGTGGAAACAACTTAAAAAGTGGTTGAAATAAAAAATCTTCAATGATTGTACACTTGCCTCTGCCCTTGGAAAAAGGGCCTCCTTTGCCCTTAAGATCTCAATGATATCTGCCATACTCTTGCCTTCACATGAGCGTTTTTTCCTTCGCATAAAACAGTTCGAGTTCTTTTTGTGTGCATGTAGATATTCATGTAATACATCAATAAAACACAGCCATAGAGACATTCTGTGGGCCATTTATCAAAAATCAAAATTAACCAAAATCATTGATACCATCTGATAGAGCTTAAAATTCTTAACAAAGAAATGTATTACAGTACAACAAGTAATTGAGAAATATGGTTGAATTAACGGCCGAGTTAGGCCCATTTTGAGGTTTATGATTGATGTCAAATTGGTCTAAAATTGTCATTTTTGAAGTTTAAAAGGGCTGTATTTCTTAATGCGTTGGAGTAGAGAACTTGTTGCAATACATCTTCCCTGCTTTCATAATCTGCCTGGTATTCAACTTAAAGAAAGATCGGATAGCTTTTTTGCCCCACAATTTTGATACCATCGAGAATGTTCACATGCATTTTGTGGGCCACAAACCTGCATTTTGTTAGTGCATTTACCAATTTGTTAAGCAATAAATTGACAAAATGTATTTTAAAAGTTGCTGTTTTCATATAGAGAGTGACAGGTTAAAATAGCATTAAAAAGTATTTAAGGGTTATGAAGATTTTTGGAAGAAACTTGACCTGCATGTTGTGGGTTAGTATAAATTCTCACAATTTTAGCACCAATTTGAGTTCAATTAGTTCGATTACAGGTCATATTATATTTTACCATAAACCATTCAGAAATATTTGATTTAAAAAATGGCCTGAGTGAAGGCTGTTTGTTATGATTTTTTAAAGCCAAAAATAATGACAATTTCATGCAGCAGGTTTTAAGGCATATGGGCAGATTATGGTAAAATAACTTATGTTGACTTTGTCTAACTTATCAAACGTAATTGAACTCTCACAATTTTCTGTTGAAATGGGAAGTTCGATTGAATAATCGAACTCTTGTTGTGTGATTAAATTCAAAGGAGTTTGATTAGTTTGATAATCGAACTGTTCGAATAAACAGATCTGGTCTATGATGCTCGCAGTAATTTTTCTTAGCCAAGGAACACAGTAAAAAAAGTCCAGTGACAAAGATCAATTTTAGCTGAGGATTCGATTTCTGAATTCTTGTTGCAACCCAGCCACTACCATCAAGGGGTGTACTTTGCATTACTCTGCCTTTACTCACCTTATTTCTTTTCTTCATTAGATTGAATCTCCTGGTTACAGATTGAAACATGTAAATAAATCAATTACAAATCAAAAGATAATGAAAATCTGTAGATCAGATTACTTTAGAAAAGTAACTAATTCTTTCGATCGGTGATGACAAGAAATTGCCCTTTTACCTCATTTCGGAGATATTTGCCACATTACTTAAATAGGACATACAAATGTCCTAAACAAAACATCCCTGTCCCAAATAAGACAGTATGTACATTTAAGTATATAAACGTGTAAATACTTAGAACTACAGGATTTTAAAGATGCCAGTGAGGACAAAAACTTGCCAATATTCCCTGACTGTAATCTTCCCCTACACTGCCTGTCCCCACAAAAAAGCAAAAGACTAAAGAAACGCCACCCAATATTTACTACCTGTCTGCCTGTCTGCCTGTATATAGTTTAGATTGCAATGACAGTTAATGCTCATTTTTCATATGTTATATATAGAATACAAGATGAACAAAGCATGGTTTAAAATTAATTGGTCAGCCAAAGCTGAGCATTCATTTAGGCATTATTTAGGGGGGGACGACGGATCAGTGATCAAAACGTGTTTCCCTTATTTCTAAAGTTTTCATCTGATCGAGTTAAATTTGGTTTCCCGATCTGTGTCTGTGCTCTAGAGTTTTTTTGGGGAAACATCCCAGTTGGGATACGCTTTCATTCATCCGATCGGGTTAAGTTTGGTTTCCCGGTCTGCGTCAATAGTAATTCAATATGGCTGCCAAGGCGAGCGCACTTTCGGTGTTTATCTATTTTGATAGCTTTTATTTCTATCATAAACCTTATTGAAGTGGCTTTTAAACTTATAACTTAGGAAGATACAACACTGGAGTTGGATCAGGGACATTCTTTTTTGTATAATGTGAAGGTTTTAAGTCATTTGCTCAAGTTTTTGTTGAATTGTGAGTTGTTTTTTAACTGCTAGACTTGATCATTATTTTGTAGCATAACATATATTTTTCATTTTGGACTTGTATATAATTACCACCAACAATTACTGTAATTTGATGGAGCATATTAAAGTGCAGCTCCTGGTTAAGTTTGAGGAAGACCGAAGTATTCATCATCAAATTATCAATAAAAATTATGTTTTTCTAGGCTTGTGTTTTTCACTGCAATTTCATGACAGGCACTTATGTTTGTTCTTCTGGACTTAGAGATAATTATGATAAAGTGTAAATGGAAATTGATCAAGTATATTAAAGTGAAGCGACTATGCAATTTTGAGAAAGACCAAGGTATTCTTCATCAAATTATCGACAAAAATGATGTTTTGCTAGACTTACATTTTTCACTGCAATTTCACTTACATTTGTTCCTGGACTTTGAGATAATTATGATAAAAGCGTAAATGGAAATTGATCAAGTATATTAAAGTGCAGCTCCTATGTAATTTCTAGAAAGACCGAAGTATTATTCATCAAATTATCGACTTGCGTTTTTCACTGTGATTTGATGGCGGACACTTATGTTTGTTCTTCTGGACTCTGGATAGTTATGATAAAGCATAAATAGAAATTGATCAAATATTAAAACTCTCTTTTGATTGGTCTATGAATTTGGGCTGCCGAACTTTCTGCCCGGGCGGAATAACCACATGACCATAATTAAACAAATTCAACACGGCAGCCGAGTACCGATGAATTTCAGTTGGGAATCCTTTCCATGCAAGCACTGGCTGTGTTTTATTTTATTTTAAAACAATGTTAAAAATGTTAGATGGATCTGTTTGTTATGGCTGTGCAAGTTGTGACAAGAGTGTGCATGTTGTGTAACTTGACGGTACACGGACACATACATTTGTTTTTCTTCTGGACTTTGAGATAATTATGATAAAAGTATAAATGGAAATGGATCAAGTATATTAAAAGGGCAGCTCCTATGTAAATTTGAGAAAGACTGAATTATTTTTCATCAAATTATCGACAAAACTGACAAAAATGATGTTTTTCTAGACTTGCATTTTTTCACTGCAGTTTCACTAACATTTGTTTCTGGACTTGTAGATAATTATGATAAAGTTGTAAATGGAAATGGATTAAGTATTCTTTTTTATAGATAAATATTGTACTTATAAGCATATTTAGGCTCAGGTTAGGGAAAATATCAAGCATATGCTAAACATGATACCGAGCCTTCAAAAATGTTTCAAAATAGTATTTTGGCTGGTATGTCTGTATTTCAATAAATAATAAATAAATATTGAATATAAAAACCAAAAACATTTAAAGTATTAATTGAGCCTATAATCTTGTGTAAGCCATATTTTGAATTTGTCATTGCTTATAAAAACCATGAAATCAACCATTTTTGACATGCGTTTAAAATGCTAACATCAATCCAAATTCAGTAAAAAAAAGAAGCTGAATCAGCAAAAATTCAAATCACAACACTCTACCAAGGATAATTCGAAGACAGTTTTTACGTGAGATTGAACTATTTCTTTAAAATCTGCTTAACCAGCAACTATCCAAGATCAAAGCCGTAAAATTAGGTAAAATTTGACTGGTACTGGCTGGTCTCTTGTCCCGTTGGATATGTCAGAGGTCTTTTGAATTTGGTGTAAAAATTAACAGTTTTTCCATTTTTATTCTCTTTTTTTAAATAGAAAATTGAGTGGTAGTTTTGATGTTTAGATACAAAGAAAGCGATCGCTGCTATTATAGAAGGATGGTTCTGTCGTACCCGGAGAAGGAGGGAGCCCAAACTTTCTTTAACTGTCCCTAAAAACCAGAGTTTTGAATTCAATTTTCAAGTTCAAATCGGAAAACGAAAAATGGCCTGTTTTTTAATTTTATTTCACTATAATGAATTCAGAAAAATGAAAAATAAATCAACTCTCGTTTCAATTTGATAATGGAAATCGAATTACGGTTTCGATACACGGATTTTGTTCATATCTGTATATCTAATTTCTAATATCTAAATATTTATCCTAATTAAGAAACGAATAATCCCTGTCAGATTGTAGAATGGCATATTTTCGTCAATCCATATTGTATACATACATAAATTGCATGATTTCTTTACTCGTTTTAGTAAATCATAAATCGACTTTTAATAACATATATTTTTAATCATATCAAGCAATTTAGGCTGACCTTCCAGCGTAGCTGGTTTATTCAAACCTCAAATTAGCTGATCGATTTTGAGGTAGTTGTACCACCAGCCAAACAAAGTAAAAAGAATTTAGAATCATTGAAACAGAATAATTAATGGACTCTCCCGTCGATTTCGAAGTATGAGTGTTTAGCATAAAAATAGTGATGGGAAAATAAAGGTGTGAAGAAGAACAACTAAAAGGTTAAAATGATTGGAGAAAAAAGTAAATTTGCATCGTGAATGAAATCAATAGTTAGAAGAATTTAAAGGAAAGAAAAATTGTTTGTGCTTAAAACGTTTGTGTACAGCAAGACCAGCATTGGATCTTGCTTTAAAATTGCATAAAGACAAACAAGTTAATTAACTGATAGGAAACTGATAGATAAAACTTGAAGGAAATTTTTGCAACAATAAATACCTTCTTTTAACAATCTTACTGTTTATCTCCATATTCCCTGGCTCGGATATAAGGGTTTATTTGTTTGTTTGTTTGTTTGTTTGTTACACCTTCTGTTTTCTAAGAACAAACCATATAAGAACATGTTAAGAACATTTTAAGCCTGATATTTTCTGACGAAAAATGTTTGAAAAAAGCTAAATTTTTGGCCAAAATCGGCCGCGAAAAATATTGGTAGTATACCGGAAGGTACACCGTTGGGGTGCCTCATGATTTCGTTGTTGCAGAAGGCATTTTGTACTTTCCTTTATAATCAGGTGGGTAATTTCCCGAACAAACAAGAACGTGGAGGAGAAGTTCCGAATTTGATTTATCAAAATAACAAGAAGTCAAGAACAAAGACAAGATTATGATGCGTAAATAATGACTGTATGTTTAATGTAATGACACATTGAATCAATTAAAAGCAATTACGAAGCTATTTATTATTTAATGACTTGCTTGTTGTCGGTAGTCTTTAAAAAAGAGATTTCCGTGGAAAGTAACATGGAAATGAGAAGACGTTCTGTGTTTAGATCTCTTCGCTTTGTGAATTTATTTTTGAGAAAATTCTTGCAGCGACCACACGGCATTCTTTACAGTAGGGGAGCACTCAAGATAAGGGCATATATTTCGAGGTTCTGACAAAGCCCTGGTGGTCCCAGGTGCATCCCAGGGTAAGAAAATTTAGAAAATCTTTGCTAAAACTGAAGGAAAATGGCCGAAATATGCACTGTAAGTTTGGATGTTTTTGAGCAAATTTTGCACTACCCTGTAAGGGCCCGTTTTTGGAACCCTAACTTTTGTCCAAACGTATGGTAATTCCGAGATTGAGTGTCCACCCCCCGAGAATTGATCACATGCTGACATTCTACAAATGACTCTCGTAAACCACTACGTGAAAAAACAAACTTCTCATAACTCTATTATTATCTATTCGAAAAATTGCGGCGTTCTTCAGACAAAGGTTATTTTAGAAATGGAATCTCTTTACGGAGATTTCCGTTGATTGTGTTTTCAAGATTTCCTCGTTGAATAACACTGTCACAATGAGATGACAAGGAAAACAATTATTGAACCAAGTTAACAAATTAACAAAATGATAACTGCTTTAGTATACGTTTTCTATATGAGAACATAATAATAATAAGAACAATGATTCGAGGCCAAAAATGTTAAGAACATTTTTAAGCTTAAAATCAGAAAATTTGACAGAGGAAAATAATTCTTGAACCAAGTGAGAAAATTAACGAATGATAACTGCTTTAGTATACATTTTTATTATAAGAACAATGAGTCGGGCCAAAAATGTTTAATTAGAGTAATGAGTATTATTAAAAGTTTGAAAATTGAAAAAATGAAAAATATGAAAAAGAAAAAAGTAGAAAAAGACGATAGCTGTAAAAATGTTTTTTTTTGGCATAGTGAAAGCCCTCTAGTCAATATATTTGCTAGCCCCTTTACTTTAAAAAAGCAGATCACAAATCTACTATCATGGCGATAATTTTCTCTTTCAACCCTACCCCATTAACCATCAACCTTGAGATATATTTGATGAAAAGACATGGATGGATGGCACAGTAAAAACTTTTGTTCGAACTTACAGGTTCATAATGGGCACCAGTTGTTCTTCCAACTGCTTCCAGAGAACTGAATAATAAATAAAAATGAAATTTTGAATTTTTTGATATGTGATATCAACAACCTAATCCAAAGATATAAAAAACTTGAGACCACGTCGTTCTTTAGTACTAAAGTCTCTAAAAATCTCTTGAATAAAAGAGACAAAACTTTGTCTCGATGCTTCGTTCTCCAAACTTGTTTAAGAGACTTTGTTACGAAAAACTCAAATTGGCAGGTCCATAATCTCTCAAGATTGATTTACCTGATTGATGACCTTTCTATCTCCTATTCAATCACTGCAGGTATTTTCATGACTCACATTCATCAAGGCTGGCTCTGTAAGGCCACCATTCATCTGGATTAGGTCTTAAGGTCTACATTCACCAGGGCTGGTTCTGTAAGGTCCACGGTAATCAGGATTGGATTTGTATGACCCATATCTGATGAAATGGCTCTGTGTAAGGGGCTCATATTCATCAGGGCTGGTTCTGTGTAAGGGGCTCATTCATCTGTAAGGTAGGCCTGAGAGAGAGAGAAGAAAAAGGGAAATTTGAAAAAGGTTTACTTTATTTAAATTAATTTTCGCGAGATTAAATTTCGCGAATTCGCGATTTATTTGCCCTTTTCGCGAAAATTTGTCCGTTTTGCCTCGAGAAAGTAAATCCAAAAAATTTCGCGAATCCGATATCCGAAAATTAATCCGAATAAAGTAACCTCGAAAATAAAGGATATAGCAGTTTTAGCCTCAAAATGCAACAAATACATTTTATTCATCATAATGTTTATATTATATTGAGACCCAGCTTGAACCCTTTAAACAATAGTCCCAGAGAAGCAAATCGAAAAACCTAGCCCTCAATACGTTTATATGCTTATAAAAAAAATCCGTCAGGTTTACTGTAATGAACTTTAATTTGTGAATTTCAAAACAGATTGGTCCAAAAATTATCCATCAATGAAATACCAAATTAGCTCCATTACCTCCAGCTCCCAATCACCAAAAAAGAGTCAATATTGATCAACTATAACATCTCCAAGCTGTATATAAAACAACATTGTCTAGTATGTGTTAGTTTTTAGAATGTTACGTAGCTGCTTTCTTATTAATTGTTACTAAAAAGAAATCAGTAAATCATTGCTGAAGAGAAAAAAAAAATTGGCGTAAAAATTGAATATACATAACTGAAAAGGTCAATCCTTTCAAACATTTTAAGTAAAGAATTTGCAAGTAACAGAAATTTTACTATATATAAAAATCAAATATCAAACTTAAAAAGCCAAACATGAATATCGACAGAAAAAATGATATAAATCGACATTTAGACATTTAGACCATTTCTAACCGACCGGTCCAAAATTCAAGCAGTATATAATATGTATCTTAATCCTAAGGTATCAGACCTTTCACTTTCTTTTTCAGTTTGATTGGTGGAGCTTTTTTCAAGAATGCAGTGGGTATAACTTATTATTTTTACATTTTTGACCCCTGGACAGTTTTACCCCTGGGCACAAGCCAACTTTATGCTACCTCCTATGAACAACGCATAAAGGATTGAGTAGAATATCTTGGATGTTGAAGCCCCTCTCTGCACACTATGTAAGAAAAATATTTGCAACGAAATGAGAAAGAATCTTTTTTAGAATAATGTAAATAAAAATGTGTATATATTGTGTAATTGTATAATATCATCTCTTCAAACTTTCCCCTTAACCTTTATTATAGTCTTATTATAAACAAACTCAGAAAATAAAATACAACTATTAAATATAATTAAACAATCAGGAAATTGAACTCAAAATGAATCTTCCAGCACTGCTGAATAATATTGTTAAAATGATTATAATCACAAAATAAAAATCCCAGATTTAAGTATCCCCTGGGACGTCCTTCAAATTTTCAGGATTTTTTCATGATATACATCTACGACTTTAAAGACAAAATTTTTATTTCTTGTAACTTTGATCAGAACCCCAGACGGTGGTATTCCTGAAGTAGGTGGTATTTCATCTGCATGAAGGTCAGAACCATGATATTAGTACCCTACAATTTCCTTTAGTTTTATTTACAAAGTATTGTCTTTTAGTATGAAAATCTTTTTTTTAAAGATGACTAACTAGTAGAAATAATAAAAACAATGCTTCAAAAAACTCTATTACTGTATAATTAACAATATTACCGTTAACCGGGGCTTGGAATCCTCCAGTCAAACATGGAATGCCAGAACAGACACAATTTTGTCGAACTTCCAAAATCTTGCGAATGTAATGTTTGAAACTGAAAGTAGAATTCAATGCTGTTCTGGTGAAATCGTGAAAACAAACTTGTTGCCAGAAAAGATGACCAGATATTTAGTTGTCCAATGTTTGGCTGGAGGATCCCAAGTTGTCCCGGTTGACGGCATGTGAATGAATGAAAAATCTTTTTGTAAATAATTTTTTTTCAGCAAAGTTTTCTGAGTAGCTACAATCGCTGGAAACATAAATGGTTATTAAGCATACCACTTTTGAATTACTTTTATGGTATGGAAAATAGCATGTTTCATGAAGCTAACTAAAGAAAAAAACACAGGAAAATGAATCACTTTTCTTCGCGGTCTACATTTTTGACAGGATGTATCGTTAAATCCATTGAAAAATCAGCTACTCGACCTTCAGAAAATGCTTTATGGTCAACCATGATTTCCTTAAAAAGCAAAAAATCAGTAAATGAGGACAGCATCTCAAAAAGTTCTTCGCTTATTTCATTGGATCTTTTTGCCAACTGTTTCATAAAGTCTTTCATATCAAAATCAGGTTGTCGTTTCGTTAACTCATCTCCAATGAATTTCTCAAACATTCCTACATACTCATTGAAAATAGGGGTATAAGATAATTTATTCTCTTCGCTGTCTTCAAATTCTGTACAATATTTATTCATGAATTTTGATTGCATCTCTTGAAAGCTTTCACTGACAACAATATCTTCTATGTGGCCAACAATGACATCAAATTTTTTATCTTTGGAAGAAGACTTGGACACCGCAAGATCTTCTCCTAGTATATCTATGTTATTCATTTCCATTCTCTTTTCTGTTCACTATGAAAAAAGAAATCATTCATATTACATATAAAAAAAGAAAATATCCAAGTCCAAGTCAGTTGGTGATTAAAGAAAATTACAAATTGTTTAGGGAAATTGCTATTGTTGTTATTTTGCACGTCTCGATCATGAAATAGAGAAATCATAGTATTCAAATCAGGAACTAATTTCCTACTTAAAATCACTAAACGTGAAATTTTTTGTTGTGCTAGTAATTAGAGGAAAAGAGGACTCCATTCTTACTAAATTAAGGGATGAAAAATTAAACACACTTTTTGGTACTTTTATTCTTTCTTTTTTTAACTTTTATTTATACCAACTTTCTTCTTTCTTCAAACTTATACATTGTAAATTTATTAGGGATTTCATATTTGACACTTTGTTTTCAGTAGAGAAAGTCACTTAAAAAACTCTGCGTTGTTTTTTTGCTATTTGTACTACAATTAGAAGAAAAATTTACCTTTATCTTACTAAATTAGAGGAAAATCAGAAATTAGTGAATATGGACTCGTACTAATAATTAGAGGCAATAAATTCCTTCCATCTGGCCAAAATAATTTATTCGTACTAATTAGCGGACCAGATTAAATTAGAAGAATGACGGTTTGTAACGAGAATGAACATTTTATGTTTGATGTTACTCAAAACATACTAGATAGATAGATAGATTTGATTTTGTCTGGTTACTGGCAACAATAGGCTATTCCAATTTAAAACCATACCATATAGGGGTATTGACAAACTTATTTTACAGACCCCCTGGAGACTTTCAACATCAGCTTACCCCTTGGATATGAAGTTAACAACCCCTTGGACAAATCTATTTTTTGTTGATTCTCAAATCTCAGTGATTTTCTTTAATGAACCTTTTCAAACACTGATTCAATGAACAAGAAATAAAATAAAACCTTATATCAATCAAATTCCAACCATCTTTGACTGAATCCAAGAAACCAACATTCGACCATCTTTTCCAGAAGTCATTTGGTCCAATCAAGATGCGTGATTCATTTTTAAGGGAGCTACAGATTTTGAAATTCTGTGGTTAAAATGCAGTAACACACGTTTCTTAAAATGAGATCAGGCAGGGGGTTTAGATGGAGGGCTGGGGTGCTATGGTTTTAGACCAATAATTTGGATTTTTCTGAAAGTAAAAGGTAGAAGAAGGTTCCTTTAAAACTGCTTGATGTGGGATCTTTATGAGCAAGTTATGAGCAAAAAAGTACAGGCTTTTATGCTAAATTTGGTTTTTCAGACATAACTTTTTATTAGCTTTACCAGAAAGGGTTACTTGGGAACCTCCAGTCAAACATGGGATGCCAAAACAGACGCGATTTTGATGACCTTCCAAGATCTTGTGAATGTTGATGTTTGAAAACGAAAGTAGAATTCAATGCCGTTCTAGTTTGC
>JAUJPO010073242.1:0-11499 GCA_032270745.1 Tiaropsis multicirrata
TCTAGTAAATATTAGAAATGTTGGTTTTAATTAGTACTTGTCACTATTTTTAGTATACCAACGTGAAATAAAGATGAAATAAAAAGATATGTTGTTTCGACATTAAAATAACGTTGTGTGCATGCTGTATTAGGACATAAAAATGTGACAGGTGACAGGCATGTTTAAAAAGATATAAATCGTTCAAACTCTTTTTATGACTTTATGGACAAATGATATCACACTCTTGTCATACCGAGAGATGATCTACACGTTTTTTTATATGAACATTAAAATTAGAAGAAGCCTTCTAATGTTCTTAATTTTTTTGGTTTCAAGCCTTAAAATGTTCTTAACATGTACCTCAATGTTCTTATATACTTTGTTCTTATAAAAAAATGCGTATCTGCCCACTCACTTACCATATACCATTAACATTTTATCAAAACATCATGCAACTTTTCTAAAATTAATTTAAGGCGTAATTTGAAAAAGTAATTGCAATTTAACGCAATTCTTGACTGCATGACCCTCCTTTGATGATAAGCCAATGCATTAGTATAAAGTGCTAGTATAAAGTCATTTTTCCTAACGGAAACACCCAAAATAGAGGGCAAAGTCCGAATTTTTTGCAATAAAAGAGGGCAAAATCCGGATTTTTCGGCTGTTTCCGTTTTGAAAAACGTTATGAAAATGACGTAATGCTAAACTTACGCATATCATGAATTTTAACCATATGTTCCCATCACTTCATGTTTAAGTTTGTCTTTACCCAAGCAGACATGGAATATTGTTTTATCATCCAAACAACGTTGTTACAACGTCAGCACGTTTATATTTGAAAGTTGTTCAATATTGGAATAACGTTATTGCCTGCTGATAAAGTGAGAGCCAACTTTTCCTATGTTTTGAAAAAGCTGTAATATTTCTTCTTTTTTCCAAAGTTTTTCATCGGCCATTTCTTAGCCAAGAGCATCAAAGATTGAGATGTCTCAACTGGTAAAGGCTTTCTCAGCTACAACAAATAGCAGTCTGGCTTTCTTTTAGACCAAAAGACTTTCCAGACCGTATATCTATGTCATCCGTGGTTTACGAGCTAACGAGTCTATTTTCCTTTTATCGTCAATCAGTAAATAAATTCTAGTTAGCAAAGCACTCACTCATCACAGACATTATATCTCAAAATTCCTTTTCTTCCCTCTTCTTTCTAGCTAGCTCATATCTAAGAGTCATTTACTTTCTGTCGAAAACGTGATTCTTTTTTTCATATATTTCAAGATAATCAAAACCAAAAGGATATTTTTTGAATGAAAAAATGAAATAGGGAAAAGAGGATATAAGTTCAAGCCTTATTTTTACAGGGTTCGATATTATATAAATTTTTGATAATGTTAAGGTCATTCAGTTTTCAAGTAAACACTGAAACAATGGGATTTAGGAAAGTGCCAGAAAATGTGAATGAAAAAGAAGATTAGGTTTCTGTTTTGGTCTGCGGGTGATCCCAGCAGACACGCAACGTTGTTTGAACGCGTTATTCTTGCCTTGTTTTAACGTTGAAACAATGTTGAAATAATACCTTAAGTTAAAGGAACTAATTTTGGCGGGAAGAAAATTTGGCGAATTTGGCCACAATCCACCGAATTAAGTTCCCGCCAAATTAAGTTCCCGCCAAATTCAATTTTTTCCGCCATCCGCCAAAGTTAAATATTTCGCCAACCGCCAACTTAAATTTCGCCATATTCATTAAATGAAATTCCCGCCAAAATTAGTTCCTTTTCCGTTGTGTGCCTCCTGGGAAGTCTGTATGATGCTGACCGTCTCAACAAAAAAATGTACGAAATAGTCATTTTCATAAATTACGTCATGAGCAACACTTGCCTCGTTTTAATTCCATTATTACTATGGTGATTATTTTTCAAGGGACTCCAAACAAATTAATACCTTTATTTTCATAAAAATGTCACAAAATTTATTACTTTTTGACAACATCTTGAAAGAGAGGCAAGTGATATACGTGACGTCATTTATGAAAGGGTCTATATAAATAACCAGCCTCTTTTCCTTTGAAATAAAACGTTGTTAACCTACAGTCTAGTAAAAACAAACTAAACCACTAAACTTCCCATACATCAATGTCAGTTTCAGAGGCGGACACGGAAGGAGCTCAAAGTTTATGACGGAGAGTATTTATTGTTTTCCAAAACATCTTTGAGAACCTTTTATAATTTGTTGTAAAATATTACCTTTAAATAATAAGTATATATAATATAATTATATAAAAAATATAATATCTAAAAGCATCGTACCTTCTATAACATTTTCTCTATGCGTACGTATAGTCACTTGTCAATTTGAAATGTCACTTTTTCTATTTTTCTCTGTGATATGTGATGATAAATTTCGTTAGTAATCCCCCTGTCTATGTAAAAATGTGACAAAATTTTGATATCGTAATCTTTTAGGAGATAAAGAAAAACTTGAGGTTTAATATTTTTTGTCACTTCTTGATACCATGGTTTAGCATGGATAACATAATTCCAGGTCGTAAGCCATGCAGGCACGGAACATTGTTTCAACGTCAGAGCGTTACTTGGACGTTGACACAACTTTGGGATAACGCTGTCTGTCGGTCGAGTGAGCACTGTAAAAAATATTTCTTTATTCTCAAAATGTAACCAACCCCCGTCAGCTTTACAAACTTAAACTACTTTTACTACTAACTACTACCGTTGGTGTAACCTTCACCATCATGGTAATGGGTTTGACTTTACCCCGCCAGTGTTCACGATCGCTCATGGCATTTGTTAAGTCAGGATATTCAGTTTCTGTGTCCCTGCTCAAAGCATCTGGGAAAATGAGCTCGCAGGATCTTAAAGCTCGTTGCCTCGGTTTCCAAAGCAGAACTGATGAAATGGTGTATCCTTACGGGGGTCCCAACCCTTGATTTGTTTTCCATTTGGAATTGCATACCCAGCAGACACACAACGTTATTCCAACTATTGTTTCGACGTCCAAATAACGTTCTGACGTTAAAACAACGTTGTTTTGACGTTAAAACGACGTTCCGTGCCTGTTGGGTATCTGCTGGGCATCATCAGTTTTATGACTGTAAATCTTTCTATTAGAGAAAGGCATGAAAGACAACTATCTTTTGTTGATTCGCAGAGTATTTAGAGGGTTTATAAGGTTTCATCTTCTTAAAACTTGTTTTTATGTGAGGTGCGTATATTTTTTCTACCCCTTTAAAGCCCCTGTCAAGTAACATGGTTTAGTCTTCCTGCTTGAATCAGCCTGTACCAGACCCGCACAACGGGTTTTATTTTTACATTTTGGAAATTAATCTTAACTGTTTGTGTGGGTTTGTAACAATGCCTCAAGAGAATTGACTTGGCTTTCTTTTCCACGTGAAAATGAAAGATTTTGCACTCCACATAGAGGCTATTTAAAAGAGTACTTGCATGCACAAAATCCGTCTAAACGTAACACAAACCCTATTATCGTCAGCTACATAAAAAAGTAGAGTTTGATACAGGCTACAGATCACCCGGATAAAGACTTTGTCATTGACATTTCTATGGTTTAATAAATAAAGACACGCCAAAGAGAGGGCGGGGTTTTATACTTGAAATGTTATCAAGGAACGACTATACACGATATTGATATTATTGTTTATATTCCGTCTGTTCGCCCGTTAAAATCTGCTATGGCGCAAAAAACGTAAACTTGTTATACTAGTTAGACTGGCCTCCACATTACACTCCTTTTGTTTGCTTACCCTTAAACATAACTTTGCATATATTAATATTTTTGGAAGATTTTACAACGTCATAGAACCATTAGTAAGAACCATATACGAAAGTTATCAATCAATTTAAATGACATTTATTCGTGTGGTGATGATCATCACATCACATCTGAAAGATTCCGACTTTTTTAAAGTGCAACACAATGGTGGATACAAAAGTTTCTCAACAGCTTTGACGGAGAGTGTTGTTGCTTTTGCTTTCATATTCCTTATTTGGAAGTCAACACTCTCCGCCAAAATCTCTAGTATCCGCCTCTGTGACAGAGAAAAGATATTTTTCTTCTAAATATATTAGTTTTGAATATTTTTGGATTCTGATATAATCGGTTTCAACGATTGAGCTGCTTGATCTAAGCCATTCTACCGGTGATTTCAAAGCAGCTTTTTGGTTTATCGTTATATACAAATCAAAGGTTGCCTGTATCTTGATTGACATTCAAAACCCCATTAAAATGTCATGAGAATATTCTGCACAAGAACCCCGGTTCGGATACAGAAGTAGGTTATAACCAATGGGGAAGAGTGCACTTTATTATCGTATTACCTTATATGGAAACTAATCACTCTCCGTAAATAAGAGAGTTTACCTCCTGTATCCGACCCTGAGAACCAATAATGATTTGGATTCTAAAATTTATCTCGATCAAACTTTTTGGAAACCCTTTTAAAATTTCCAGAAGCTTTTTTGTTTCGTAATTTCGCAAGGAGGTTGTTCCATCAACAACCAACAGCATGGGTTGACCCGGGCGAAAGTTCGTTCACTTGCCAATTGAATCACAGTAAGTGGGAATCGAACCCGTAAAAAAATTAAATTTGATAACCAATCTACGGTGGTGCCTTTGAGTTTATTCTACTGAATGATAGCATATAATTAATGTTCCAATTTGAGTCCACGTCGTTCTTTAGGACAAAAGTCTATAAAAATCGCTTGAATAAAAGAGACAAATCTTATTGTCTCGATGTTTCGTTCTCCAAACTCATTTAAGAGACTTTACTACGAAAAACTTGAGTAATCTCAAATTGGCAGGTCCACAAGCTCATAGTAGTGTTTCGTTTGAGTAAGTGTTATGGAAGATCTGTGTGTCGGGGTAACGTGAAAATGTCTATGGTAAATTCGTGATGTTCGGGGTAATTTTGGATGACCGAGGGATTGAAAATGTGTCAGAGTGTACTGTGGATCATGTGAAGAAAATCTAATACATTCAGGGATAATGAGCTGCGCTTCTATCCGGACAGATAGTGAGGCGAAAAGGAGGTTTTCGGATTGCGTTTGCAATACCTTTCCGGCAGGCACGGAACGTTGATTTACCGTAGAAACGATGTTGTTCTAAAACGTCAGAACGTTATCTGGGCGTTGAACGATAAACATTGCGGGTTTTACTTTACTTTAATCGAAGAGGTTAGAACAATGTGAATTGACAAAATATTACTTTGAGTTTGAAATTTTTTTTTCTTATAAATACAGTGCAAAAAAATATAAATTAAAATGATTAAATTAACGGTTTTTAAAAAACATAGTGTGTCAAAAATACGTCTTCATGCAATATTCGAGTGACTCTTAATTTTTGGAATATGCACGTGTTTTGTATAATGGCCGGAAATATTACCACCCGGTCCATATCGGGCGACTACAAAAGTACCGGATGGTCCGGTCACTACACCACATCCAACTTCTGTCGTCGTGTCCCAAACAAGTTGTGTAAAGTGTCCGATAACTACACCCTTTTTGTCGATCTTTTGTCCGGTAGCGAAATTATAATTTCTGATTTCATCATACCTGATGAGAAAATTGGAAATAAAAAAGAATTATATTTTTAATTTTTTTAGAAAATTTGATAGGGTATATAATGACTTAACTGAAAATGAAATGAAGAGGGAGGTGATCTACTATACTAGAACTCGATAGTGCGATTATTGTATTAACTGTTAAGCTTAACCAGTTACTCTATCATCATCGATATTATATCCATGATATACATTACGTAATCTTTTATACGGAAACATTCTGAAAACCCGGTCGGTGTTTGCCACTAGTTTTGATTTTTTTTTAAATTCCTTCAAGATGTAAAAAAAGGTTAGCTATTGATGCTACCAAGTATGCCATAACAGTAAATTTTCAAGAGCATTGGGGGCTGTTAAGGAGACCTCTGGTTCGAGGTTGAAATGTAGAATGGCTTCTCAAGCTTTCATATAATTCATCTGCCAACTGAGACCATGTCGTTCTTTAGTATAAAAGTCTCTAAAAATTGCTTGAATAAGAGAGACTAATTTTTGTCTCGATGCTTCGTTTACCAAACTAATTTAAGAGACTTCACTACGGAAAACTTCAATGGGCTCAATTTGGCAGCTCCATACCCTCTCTAATGAATCGCTCTACTTAACAGTTCTTTATTCATGATATCCATGATACGGAAACATCCTAAAAAGCCAAAGTGTCTGCCACTAGTTTGAATTTTCAACAATCAATCTATCATCGGCAAACTTTGGGATCTTTGGATGTTTCCGTTGAAAAGGTTACGTAATGGATACATCATGAATAGAACCCGGTTTTTCTAAAAAGCTAGAAATGAGAGGCTCCCCTTACCATAGCTTAATTGCTACTTCAGTCTGCTGTGCCATGACAGCTGCGTCCCATCTATGTTTTCTCAAGTCGAAAGACATTTTATACAAGTTCTCTCCAATGTGAGTGGAGCCATATCCAAAACTCATCCAAGGATCATGGTCCCATAAATCTTTGATCTCCAAATGTTCGGCGTACCATTGCGCTCTATCGGCAAGATTGTCATTGTATTTTAGTGGAGGTGTATTGACGTGTAAAGCTCGTCTCGTATTGTGAGCTGCCAGACAGCTATCTGTAAATAAATGACAAGGGAGTGATTAAAGCTACAGTTACACTAGAAAGCTCGCGTGATTGCGTGAATGGTTTTTGTTAAGTTAATACATGAATTTTGAAAATTATTTTGCGTGAAAGTTTTTCGGGTACTTGGGCAAAAATGATTGCTGGATATGTGCAAACCTTAAGGCTCGGTATTTCAACCTTCCAAATTATCTCTAAGAGTCGCAAAAAAAAACAGAAAATATCAAGAGGGTCGAAGTTTTTGGTAACAATTTTGAAAATTGAGGCGAAGTCTCTCAAAGTGTCGCTTTTTTGGTAAAATTCAGTCTCTAAGAATCGGGCTCTAGGGGGTCTGGTCCGCACATAACCGTCACCCCTCAACCCTACTACCACCCGCCTCCGGGATTTTATAAAAACATACCTCTGATGACGGTGCGTTGTTCTTTAGTTATTTGGAATCGAGCCAGACCGGATCCTTTTAACACGTAGCCTTTTTGAAAGAAAAAAGGATAAAAATTTTACTTTCAGTTACACGCCATCAGGCACGCAACGTTATTTCAACATTTTTTCAACGTCCAAACGTTCTGACATTAAAACAACATTAAAACATATCTGCTTGGATAATATCACAATTCAAAGGCCCAGTTCCAATTTGAGAGTTTTCCGTAGTAAAGTCTCTTAAACGATTTTGTAGTACACGATTCATCGAGACACAACTTTGTGTTTTTATTCAAACGATTTTTAGCAACCTCGTTCCCAGGGTATTCTCTGCGCTTTTCAACTTTCTTGTATTGCGCGTCAAAGAATATTGATGATGGTGAGCCCTGGGAACGAGGTTGGATTTTTAGAGACTTTTGTACACAGAACGACGTGGTCTCAAATTGGAAGATTAATTATATGCTAAGCAGTCTTAAACTGGTACATAGCATATAGAGTACGACACACTTTACTCTTTAAGTTCAGCCCGTGGTTGACTATATAAACTTCAAATAAAATAAAAGTTTTACTCACTTGGGATTTCATGCGGTTTTAATTCTTTACATTTTCCACACGTCACGGGACAAAACTCAGCAAAATTGGACCAGGAGCATAAATATTTATATCTCTCACAATTACTGTATTTATTGCGACAAGCTGAAAAGTTAATAGTAAGAAATTAGTTAGTCCAATAAAAGTTATAGAAATATTTAAGGGGGCGTACAGGATTTTGGTATTACGGAAATGGACCTTTTTTTTTTGTCCTGAATTTCGGAAATCGTGAAAAAATCCTCTGGTTTTGGAAAATTGAGGAGCTTTTCGGTCCGGAAAATAGACCAATTTCCACTTCGGAAATTCGGTGAGAATGAGAATTTTTGAATTTCGGAAATTTGCGAAAGATCTTTCGGTAGTTCGGTATTTCAAAACCCCGTACGCCCCCCCCCCCTTATTTAGCCTGTAACAAACTCTTTCTTTTCTTATGAAGCTGACGATAATATTTTTTGCAGGTTTGGTACAAGCTATAGTTGATAGCTAATAGTTGTTCTGGTCAAAAAAACAACTCGAACATCAGCCAGTGGAAAAAGCTGAAAAGAATAACTGAATAACATGGCCATTATATTAAAGTTTTGGGGTACCTTATTTTTTTTGAGCCAACAAAGTTTTGCTGACGTCAGGAAAGCTTTAAACTTGAATATTGCTTGATAGCTTTGTTCCATTCACCTCCGGGGCTTTTTAGAATGTTACCGTATATAAAAGATTACGTAATGGATCACATGAATTAAAGAATTATTATAGAGAAAGAAAAGGTTAAAAAAAGGAAAACAATTATTTCAATACTTACGTGGTCCACTTAGGTTTGGATTTTGTGGACGCCCTACGAAGAGAAAATATTGAGAGTAAAATAAGCTTCATGAACATCCACTGTACGTTTTTTATATAAGAACATCGTGAGTGGAGGAAGTCTTCGGATGTTCTTAACTTTTCTGAATTTAAGCCAAAAAACGTTCTTAAGTTTTTAGCTATTTTTAAGAAATTTTGGCTATTCAAACCTAATGTTCTTAAAAATGCTCTTAGTTTTTTTGGCCTCGAAGCCAAAGTTCTTGTATGGTTTGTTCTTATAAAAAGACGTGTATCAAAAGAAAAGTGCAGGTGCAGATAATCTGGAATGTGAGGCACTTAAGCACGGACTTAAGCAAACGATGTGCCAACTGGGATGTGTCACCCTTAAGGGTATCATATTTAACCCTCAAATTTAACTCTATAATACCTATCTAATATATCTTTACTTACAACTCCACTATACACACACATAACACATACTCCTAAAAAGTGTGAAAATCTAGCATGAAATCTGTAAAAAAGCTTACCATCACAAAATGCTGCTGCAATGAAAAGAAAAATATAAATCTTCAACATTTTGAGTGTTGCGAGATACACACACCTGAATGATTCTTAGTGTGATTAAGTGTTTTGTGAAGAATGATTCTTAGTGTGATTAAGTGTGTTTTGTGAAGAATGGTCAGATAGTGTGGACCTTTTATAGTGGAAATAAGAAGACACATCTTATGCAATTTTCGTGGGTTCGTTGAGTCCATCTGATTTGTAACATATTGAATTTATGCCATACCCCCTCTACGGAGAAGATCAAAACCATACTTAGTGGATTGAATGTAATGTTACTCAGCTCTCACTCCACACTTGTCTTTTGATCCAACCTTTAAGCACTACTTCCTGAAAGTCTTCATACCACAAATTAGAGACCAATCAACAGCAAATTTGATCACAAACAAGTCATCCTCTGCATCTGTAATTGCAAAATTATCAAACAATTAAGCATGCGTCATTTATGGCTTATTAACCGCGTGGTCTGAACACATCAAAATGTGTAATCAAAATTGGACAACTGATTACCATAGTGTGACTGGTTTTTAATCTCCTGACAAGGACCCAGAGCAGACACTAGACGTCTTTTTAACGAAAAAAACTGACGGTTGAAACAACGCTAAGGTATGTCATCACCTTCGTAATCGATTTTGAAGCTTTTGATCTTTTCATCGATAACTCATGATGACGTATCATTTATATATTAAAAGTATATATTTTCAAAAAGCTTATGAAAATTCTACATCTGATCAGCCTAATTTTGGTAATTTTTGAGAAACGGAGAGAAAATGATTTAGATAGAAAAAATTACGAAAAAACAGACATAGTCAGCTTCTAAGAGTCCCAAGTCCCCTTAGCCGAAGATTTTTGATCAAGCAGTGGTTCAGCAGGTCGACTTTTATTATCTAGTAACGATCGTGATTAAACAAAGAAAATCTCATGCAAGTGTGCATTACTGATGCGTAATCGAAAGTCGCATTCTTGGTTTCGTCACACCGTGGATTATTGTTCAAAAGAAAATACAATCCAGGAAATAAATTCGTGTTCGGAAAATTAATAAAGTAGTTATGTAGGACAGCGGACAGCAACGGTGGCCAAGTGGTTTGAGTGTTCGCTTCCCGTTCGCAAGGTTGTGGGTTCAACCCCGAGTCGGGTCAGACCAAAGACTTGAAAACTGATACTCGCTGCTGCGTCCTGCTTGGCACTCAGCATTAAGGGGATAGAGCGAGGGTAAGTGGAAAAATCCAGGGAAAGGAGTGGCGCCCTCCCCTACCTTCGGGTAGATAGCTTTCGGAAAGGGTGCCTTCGGGTCGCCCTCGACTGCGGTCGAAAACTTGCTTACTACTATGTAGGAAATTCGACATTTGAGCGATAGACAGATAGACATGCTCCTTGGCACAGGAACAGAGAAATTTTGACTAAATACGTAGGAAGACGTATTGGATGAAATTGTGAGTGATTATAAAGTTTTCAGGTCTGAATATTGAAATTACTTTACCGACCGTGTTCAATAACCGCATCGAAATATTGCTGGATAACGTAGCACAACTTCCCTATTGACTTCCAGTAGATTAGGTTGCCATAGCATCTAATCAAAACAAATAACAAAAAACAAAATCTGAAAATTGATGTCATCGAATACCTTTTTTGGCATTTTTTGACAATAAAAGTTTTCTGCTGGCTTACCTAAGGTGGGGCGCAAACCGGTCAGCATTTCGGCCAAAATTTTCAACGGATTTGTTGGCCAACACGTCGGTACGGTTTGCGTTAACGTATTTTTCAGGTTGCCAACATTTTGAAATGATCATTCATTAAATAATAGCCATCATGTTTATTGACTACCACAAACATGCAACCAACAATGCGTAATGAAATTTTGGCCAAGAGTAAAATTACAAAATGTGTACCCAATTCTTTCTGCATCTAGAATTACCGAATTTTACTGTTCGCCCTGGAATCGAGGTTGATCCAAAACGTGTAAAAATAAACAGGATAACTTAAAAAATTGAAGTAAATTGGCTTTAAGTAATCCTACTGATTGGTAGCCTCGTTTTGAAACATTGGTTAAATTTATGTTAAACCCAGGGTACTAATCAGGCTTTTCCGTGGCCGATGAACAATGTTTTTCTTTAACAGTATGGTAAAAAAAACAGAACCCCCTTAAGAAAATGCCATGCGCGTAAAAAACCGCTCCAGAAAAAAAGCTTCGGTACGAAATGACATATTTTAAGTTGTAGTAAAAAAAGACCATCCGCACTAATTAGAGGTCGCACTAAATTAAAGGTTTTACGGTAAATCATTTCGTAACTTGAAAATATAAAGTTTATTGAAAAATGTTACTTTGGGCTAGTAGTTTGATGACGAAAAGTATGATCAGAAATTTCATGTTTATTTAAAAATTATATTTTCGACCTTCACGACAAGAGGTCATCATCAGAGTCAAAATCTATACAAGTGAAAACATTTTAAAAACAAATTTACAAAAAAGGTTAGATTAAAATGCTCATTAAAAATCAAT
>JAUJPO010073253.1:0-11499 GCA_032270745.1 Tiaropsis multicirrata
TACTAAGCAGTTAAGCTACTTTTGAAGCTATCCAACTAAGCTATATTGGCTGACCTTCCAGCCTCGGCTGGTTTATTCAATTTATATTGAGACGATTAGTTCATCTGAGACGTAAAAATTGTTATACGAGCATTATGTAGGAGGACACTTTCCATTCAAGTTTCAATAAAAAACATCTCTTCCGCAGAGCTCATTTTACAAACTACTCGTCTGAGACAAAATTCAAATTTCGAAATGAAAAAGAACGAAAACCGCTTCAAAAATCACTCCCAAAACGCAAAAGGTGAAAAATCCTGAAAATCTTATCGATTTAACTGTAACCCCCTATCATCTGTTATTCATCACCAATACCCAGGCAGTACACGGAACGTTGTTTCAACGTCAGAACGTTATTTGGACAATGTTGAAATAACGTATATACCTTGTGTGGGGCCACAAAATGAAGCTATATTGAAAAAAAACTTTCTCTTTCGAGTTTTGGGAACAGTTTATTTTTCTTTCCAGTTAAAAGTTGGTGTATAAAAGAGAGAGCGTAAATACAATTCAGGAATATAAACAAAAAACAGCAACAATAAAACAAAATCTAGGATTCTTGAAAAAAATCCTTCTAACTATAACCATCAAAAGATGAACAAAAACTAATCGAAAAGAGAATTTCCTTGTTCTGTAGTCGACTTGGCCGATCGACGCTGATTTTACTTTGAGTTTTTTATTTAGAACAGGGAGCAGGAAAATTAGGGACGAGGATCTTATCACAGTGAAGTTCAAAAGGCATTCTGAGGTCCATCATTCCATGTAGAATAAGCTCCATGATTCCCATAGAAAAACAAGAAAAGAAAATTATACTGTCAGTCCATAATACAATGTCAAAAGGACATTTATATCTCTCACGGGAAAGAAGAAATAAATCGAATTTTAAGTAAAATAGCTAAAAGATTACCTAATCTTTTGTACGGAGACGTCCACTAGTCTTAATGTTAGAGATTCAAAACAAGTGACAAATAACGTACTTTTTAGGATATTTCCGTATAAAAGATTACGTAATGAATGTCGTGGATTCAAGCAAAACTAAGGTTGGATACTAGTTACTTCTTGGCTACCATCAGGTATATTTTCTGGTTTGCCTTTTTTGATTAGATAAATAAAGCTTTAATTTTTCACAACTTTTTTCCGGATTGCTCACAGATATCTTTGCGGGACGGTAAGCTTATTCCCGATTTCGAAATCCTTCCCGTTTGAGTAATAATGGTCGTTTCGACGTAGTGTTAGGGACTGACTGTTATATAAAAAATAAAACTAAACACGAGAAAATGAATGAATATTATTCTGTATGACTTTAATTACAAATTTTTTAAGGACTAAATTTTTGATAAAAAAATGATTAACAGAGCGGGGAAAAAATTTGAAATAAAACAAAATTTTATTTGGTACTTATTTTTATACATGAAGGATTTGAAATCATCTAAAAAATATTACTTTTAACTCAAAAAAACCGATAAAAAAAATCTAAAAACCAATTGGAGAGGTTTCAAGGTGGTGTATATGATTCTAGATGTCAACCCTTAAAACGATAGTAAAGAAATGATAAAACCCAATAAAATCTTTCCATATCAGATGGATAAAGATGTCTTATAATAAGTCAGAAAAAATGATACATGGAGACGTGTGGTCAAATTTTTTAGAAAAAAGATCAACTTTTAATTCTTTTTGAAAACAAAATTTCATTATTTACAAAATGTACACTGAGTTTTTCTTTCATGGTGATCAAAATATTCCAAAATTTATTTTTACGTTAGACCAATTCAAGTACCTAAAAACAATAATTATGTAAACTGTCAGTCACGTTTTAAGTCAGACTTAAAACTGAAAATAAAACTCCCAACCAACTCTCTTCTCAAGGTAATAATATTCTTAAAGATGGATTCCAAATATGTTCATACCCCTTTAGAAATTCCACCCTATGAGAAATTTACTTTAGAAAGATGTACTCAATAAGTAATTGTATGTCCAGATTGTTGGGGGGGGGGGGGAGTGGTCCAACTCTTCTGCCCACTAAGAATCTTATAGTCCAAGACGATAAACTTCTAGCCAAGGAAACAACCTCAAAGCCGCGCAGTATTCAAGCTGTCAAGATATTTCAATTAAGGCGAATCTAACAGCGGTGGGTAGATTTAGAAAGTCTCATACCGTATAGACCGATCCTGCAAAACTACACTGAACAAACAAATTTAGAGATTAGTGTTAATCAGTGTTGATCTTAAATTTACATTCGAGAAAAAAAACTATGTGCAGGTTGATTGAAACACGTCTAAAGACTAAGTAGCAGTTAGTAACGTTAGCAAGTAGCTCTGTACTGTACCTTAAATTTTATTTTCCTTTTGCATCCTTATTTGGCCGTAAGCAACATAATTTTTCCGATTCGATCTTTATTTATGAATTATAACATCGTCTAAATGGGAACCTACAATTTGGTTAAATACAGAATACACCATTCCCTATAGCATATGTAAATCCAGAGAGAGGTTAACGTACCTTAATTTGACCTTGACTGTTTGCAGCAACTACTACGTTGGAATTCTGAAAAGATAACGAACATAAAATACATATAAATACAACAACTTAAAAGAACATTTTCTTCTTCATTATCGTCAAGGAGAAATGACCATATCAAATACCATGGCATTTGACGTGACGACTTCTACTAGTTAAAGACTATTGCTTAGAGTTCATTGGCGGTTGCATTGCATTTTCGTATCAAATTTTTGACCCCCAAAATTATTTCATAATGACTAATTATTTCGTATTTAAACAACTCTCAACCAATATGAAAGTTATGAAATGTCAAAAATGGAACATTGATTTAGTATTACTTACAGGCTTCCAACAAACAGCTGATACAAATTCATTTGACTCTTCATCCCTCTTGTCACGATCCTGAAATATAAAAACAAAACGAATTAAGGAAATAAAACATGATTTCAGATGGCTATATTTTACGCATAGCCGTGATTACAACTCGGAATATAATTTTAATTCTCAAAGGCTTTTACCATTCCTTAATCTATTCACATTTTTGTTAGTGACATCAAAAACAAAAACACATTTTTAATGTTTTAGGCTTTACAAATGCCTGCACCTTTTTGACAGGCAACTTATCTTAACTGCCAAAATTATTTCTGAAGTTAATGACTACTTCACGTTTTGAATAAGCGAATCATTCAAAAACATTTTAAACGTCATGACGAAATTTGTACTGCGACCTAATTACGAGGGAGAATTTCAGACATTGGTGACACCAGTCTTTACCATCCTAAATTAATTTGTGAAGACCAAATGTAAATTTTGCTGAAAATTTAGACTTAAAAAAGGAGGGTTTAATTTAACGACATCAAGTTTGAAATTAGTTGGGATTTCATGGGATTTCATGCCGAAAAAATAAAATAATAAAGGAGTAGAGAAATACGTACCATGACACCACGTATAGTATCGAACTTGAAAGTGAGCAATTGTTTGGACACGCCTTTATAGTAACAATACAGCGAATTATTTTCACTCCCTGAGAAATAAAAACAGAAATGTAAAAACAGAGATTTGGAAAAGGAAGATAAGAAACGCGTTATTCATGTATAGAATATGTGCTCGTCCACTCTTTTGTTTCTTTTGAAATCATTGAAATATAACTACAATAACAACCTCTTTTAAGGAATTACAAAACCTCTTTGCCAACTTTTTTTGAGACCGAGCCGAGAAAAACTGACTCTACCAATAGAATCGTTGTAATATTTCCTACATGGAAAATTTACATTCGACTTCCAAAAACATTTGCTGCTAAGATATTTATAAATTTAGTTTTTAGTCCTTGCGATAGAGTGCAGTTTTGATGTCAAATTAAAAACTTCAATTCAAATCTGAAAAGACTTCCATTGTTTGATGCAGCGTTCCCATATGAATACATATTTCATCGTTGTGTTTTAAATAATCAGAAAGGAGAAGAAAGGAAAATGATTTTTTCTATGAATCCAATCCCTATCCTTCTTTTCTCTGGTGAAAAATTACGACTAGTCATCTTTATTGCTAACTGTCCAAAATCTAGGTCTGGGTCGCTCAAGGGCAGCCTCGTTACCAGGGCTCTTTGCGCGCCTTCTGACGTTCTTGATAAATAGAAATTCTTTCACGAGCCATATACGAAAAAACGTAGATTAGCGCAGAGGATACCCTAGGAACGAGGTTGGCTCATAAGCCAATCATGAGACTGATAAGTGGATTTGAGTTTCCCATGTATAACCTTAGAATTTAGGCTTAGTCTTTAATTTTTTTCCACATGGACATCCTTCATCCTAATTGAGCATGATAGGCAAGACGAGCCAAAGGATAAAAGTATATCTAACTAATTACGTTTTCACTTATTTGGTTATGGTGGTTGAGCACAGAGACCAGCTGTTCAAAAATTGAGAAGTCAAAGTTTTTTCGTTGATTTCTTCAAGAAAAATATTTTCGCAAAATTGTAATTTGTAGTGCCATTATATGACGTGCTGGGACGACTAACCGCGAAACTTTCACGCAATAAAGTAATTTTAACATCACACTGCAACAGTCTTAATTTGACCAAAGAAATGGATGACCACAAAATTTAAATTTTGTGGGAACTTAATTTGGCTGATTTTTTTGACCGCCAACTTAAGCTGCTAAGGTAATCTTAGGATTAAGTATTGGCACAGTAAATTCAAATTTAATTGGAAATTCATCCTCCTATTTGTCGAATAGCCGCTTAATCTAAATCAAACGATTATCTGATCGCCAACAATTTTTTTAACCACATACCACATGCTATGTAATCCCCGTTAGTGGCCAAGCCGACAAAATTTTTCTCGTTTGAATGCCCCTTGTATGATTTGACACAGTGTCCGCGTTTGATGTCCCAAAGTTTCAACTGACTGTCAGTTGACCTAAACAAGAGAAAAGAAAAAGCCATAATAAATTACTGAACGTTCGAAAAATGAGAGTGGCATGTTGTCGATAGCGATTAAGCAGTGGAGGTAGACGATTGTGCAGTTGGACTAGTAAAAGGCCAGTCTCCACTGAGCGAGCGTGGCGCGCTTTTTTCATAAAATTACGTAATACTAGATCTGCATTGGCTTAGAAATAAATGAAGCCATTCGATTGGTTAAAATCGCTTCAAAATTAACGACCTTCTCTTGTGTATGTGTTCAAAAAGCATATTTAACAAAATAAAGAACTTGTAAAAACTTCAGATTAACCCTAAAATACTAGCTTGAATAAATATGATACATCCGAAATTACCAGAAGAAATTCAAACTGTAGGAACTTTAACCGTCTAAAAATTTAGAATAACACTCGAAGCAATTGGGTGTAAAAGATCTGTTGCTTTAGTATGAGAGAGAGAGAGAGAGAGAAAAACAGAGAGTTTTCACTCCGGTGCGCACGTAAATGGTCCTATCCCAGGATAGTTACCTACCCTAGGATAAGAAAGTCATGGCGCTTACCAGAAATCGTTGACCCTGTGCTCACGACTTAGTAGAGCCAGTGGCGTATTGAAATAATACTTACGCTGAAACGATTTGGTTTGAGTCAAGAAATTTGGCATAAGATACAGCTTTCCGGTGACCTTTCAATACAGCTAATGATTTCTTTGGGTTCCGCAGGTCGTAGTAGTGTACACAGTGATCTGTAGAAAAAAATAGGTTAAACAATGAAAATAATGCTTTACCAAAATGAAAAAAAGCATATATATATATAATTGATTTCTAATTCACTGTTATTGTTCTGCTTCGTTATGTTCCCTTAGAAGCCCCTGGGAGAGATAATTCAATACTATCTAAAAGTATTGGAATTTTTACATGGCCAGCCACTTAAAATATATCATATTTTTATTATTATTAAACATTTAACATTTGCCGCTAGTTTTATTGTTAACAAATTCAAAATTGGTAGAAAATACTCAGCATTTTAGGATGTTTAGACGTATATGGATATCATGAATAAAATTCAATACAATATGAGCTTAAACAAAGAAAAATCTCCCTAATTTACTAGATGATCTTTCTAGATGTAATCCCAACTTTAAAAAAATCTGCAACCACTCTACACAACCCATTCCCTCTTTATACCTGCTGATCCAAAAGCTATATGATATTTTGTCGCAGGGTTGAATTTGACACAGCAAACATTGGCTTTGGCTTCTAACGTTGCTACAGAATGTTCCATATTTGTCGCCCATAGTTTAACTGAAATGAATTATAATGACTAAACATTTTATTTGATTTCTGTTGTTTTTGTTACATGATAGGTAGGTAGTCTAGTTTAACATCAACGGTATAATAGCTATGTATAAATTTTTAGATCACTCCATGAAGCTCTTCTCCATTCTATTTTATGAGAATCGCAACCTATATTTTGTTCTCCTTCGATTTATCATGCAATGAAATAGGAAGGAGGTCAAACAAATAAAAACAAGATACAAAAACGAGCCCCCTACCTTTAGCGTCATCAGAACCTGAAGCTAATAGATTGGGATCTACAGTATTGAAGTCCACACTCCAACATCGTTTTTCGTGCTCCTACAAACAAAGCAACCAAAAACACACGAATTAACATCAGTTTGCATACCCCTTTAAAGGGAGGGGGTGTATCGGAAGAATACTTTCCAGGGCAGGGAAGAAGTTGCCTGTACCACACCTGATATCTATGGAAATTTTAAAATTCAATTCCACACACACACACACACACACACACACAGGGCCTGTTTTCATTGTCGCGGTTTCTAGTTTCTGATTTTTCTAACTAAATACGATCCGAGTATACCAAGATAGTACTTCTCAGCAGAGACATTTTACGAGAAACTATCGGCAGAGCAATAGGAATATTATTGTTATTAATAAACGAGAACAATATTTGTTATTAAAGGATGTTAAAAAAGAGGGTGGAAATTAAAGATTTTTCAAAGGGGTTGCTTATTCACCGTTTTTCAAAAATAAATTGATTGTAACTTTACTTTACCAAACTGAAGAGGGTAAAATCTAAAATTTTTCTCGTCGGAACTAACCAATGCCTAGTTTCAAAAAATTGATATGTATTGGGTATATTATGTATTCTATTCCAAAATCTTGAAAAAAAAATTTTTAATAGGAAAAAGCTTCAAGCCAAGGCCAAATCCAAATGAGTGGGAATACCAAAGTAGGAGGGATAATTTTAAGTAGGGGGAGATTAGACCCCTCCGCGCACTGTGTGACATAATTGTGTGATGAGTTAATTATGGTCAACAAGACCTCCACAGAAACGCATAACAAGCGCGTGAATACCTGGAAAAGTTGTGTTTGCGTGCCAGTGAAGGCATCCCATATGGTAACAGTACCCTCGTAATCACTGCTTGAGAGCATTCCCCTGTGGTATTGGCTCCAACTGATACAACTGATTTTGGAGTTACACGTCATTTCGTACGATGGGTAATGTATGTCCACGACATCTCGTATCACTTGGCCGTATTCAAAGACCTGGTCACGAAATTTAAATAAAAGTTTTTTTTAAATTTACACACAAGTAATGTTAAAATGGAATAGAAGTCGAAATTTCAATTTGTAAATTTTGGAAAAATTTAACTTTTTCTGCCGCTGAAAGGTCTAGTTACATTAAAAAACTTGACGGGACAGAAAAATTGTCGAATCAGAGAGAGACGTCATTTTCTTTAAATAATAATTCAAACGATTTTTCAAACCAAGGAGAAGGAGAATAGAAGTCTCACCTTAATTTTTTTGGTTACTCCAGCAATTGCAAAATAATCGCAGTCACGATCAAATTCAATACTATGGAAAAAAGAAAGGTCACATTTTAGACTGAGAACTTAAAAGCCGATGGGGTTTGAGGTCGATCAAAGCAGCTTAAAAAGGTCTGATAGAAATCGATAGCTTAACCAAAAAAACATATAATCAAAATATGGATCGACGAACATGATAGGAATAAGGATAGTGAAATCTTTGTTTTTACTGTTTCACCAGAAAGCCTGCAAAACATGAATTGACGAACAACACATTATAAAAAAGGATACAGCTAAATCTTTGTGGTGATATTTACCTGGAGACGATACTGGAGCCGTTATAAATATCACTGGCATAATTCAGGGTTGCCAACTGCTTGCACTTGGTGAATTTGGTGAATTTTGCCAATGTTTGCGTGATGGATTCCAGTCCGTCTTCTATTTTGACGTCATCTATGAGATATTTAAAATGGTACGCTTTTATAGCGTAGCATTTCTCATCAAAAGAGATGAGCATTTTAAACTTAACCACCCTAATAGTTTTACTATAAAATAAAAGATTTTTGAAACTCCCTGAACCTCAATGCGACATAAAATATACCAAATTTCTTTACACAAACCAGGCCCTACAGGTTTATGTTAAAACCATAACACAAAACCAAGCTATTTCGTGAAACTTCGAAAACTCAAAATGACTTGTTTAAACCCCATTTTTAGATATATGAAATTAAGGTTTGATAAATGTTGAAAACTTTTGGCAAAAATAATGACGTCATCATCTATGACGTCATAAATATTTGAAAATTTTGTCCATAATCATGTTCAGGGTCAAAATTTATGGTACGTTAAAACGACAATTATACGACCGGGAATCATTTTGACTTTAAAAAACTAGAAATAATCAACGGTTGGCGAGTACTAATTTTGGCGAGTGGGCAAAATATTTTTTTTTTTAATTTTGGCGAGATCTTTTTTTGGCGAATGACAGACTAAAACTTCTCTTTTTTACCGTTATTTGGGCAATTTCGATAAAAAAGAGGGGTGATTTTGGTTAAGGGCCATAAAAATTAGTACTCGCCAAAATTAGTTCCCTTAAAGCTATACTTTTTTCCCTTGGTCTTCGTCAGGGGTCATTTTTATGTTGACGTCATCTATTTTTGGCATTTTCTAATGCCTCAATCACACCGTTTCAATCCATTCTCTTAATGCAGCTAAAAATCTGATAACATTACTTTAGCAAACCTCCCTAACCTGATATATTTCCTTTCTTCATATTAAAGTAACATGTTTCTAAGTCGTCGAAATGGTGATAGATTCTTTTTCTCCTTGCAGCAGTATTTTCAGAGGACCAGCCTTTGTGAAAATTTTGCTAAAAATAACAATGTGATAAAGAGCATAATAAAGCATTTTTAAGGATTTAATAATCAACAAAGTGCAGGCACGACACACACAGTTTAAAACTGGTACGGCGCGGCAGCAAAACAAGCAAAATCTTGAGCTGAGGGGTAATCTACATCCTCGATTTTATTTTTTTAGTTTTCACTTGTAAGCTGACGAGATTTGGTACGGCGGCCAACATATCTGATGAGTGGTGCCTGATGTGTGAGTGAAATCTTAGTAATACACTTCAAAGTAAATTTATCAAAAAATAATTTCTGAAGTTGGTCAAAAAGGTGAAAAAGCTCTCCGCCAGGAAAAAAAGTTAACGATTAAAAAAGTTAAATTTACCGCAGCATGTCTAGTTAAATTGAATCCATCATGGCAACTTGTGTCTTGTTCTGGAGAGTCATCTAACGGAAAACTAAAAAAGAAAACAAAACAAAAGAATTGTTCAGACTTTTCATCATCCAAGTTGATTAAGGTTGTTACATCATACTTCTAAAGTTGAAAACCAGACCAGCAATTTTGATGTTAATAACATTTCATCAACAGTAAAAAAAATACAAAACCCTTTTAAAAATGGTGACCTACCAAGTTCCAGAGGCCTTATTATGTACAATTGTAGGTGTGGTTGGAACAACATGGTTCTAAATTTGGAAAAAGAGTAGTTGTTATTTAGTGACATACAGTAAGAGAAAAGGTGGGTTTTCAAAAAATAAGAAAATTATATTTCAAAATCACAAAAGTAAGTTTCTGCAAAAAATGCTGAACGCCTTAATTAGTAAAACGTTAATTTCCGCGAATTATGTGGCTTCGAGTCATTAGCAATAATAAAGCAAGTTTTGATGAAAGGTTTTTGTTTCAGACATATCGTAAAGTTACTAAAGATGGAAAAAGTTTTTCCGCGAAAGTTTCTTTCTTTAAAAGTATTCCAAGAAAACCTTCTTTCAGTTGTTGATAAAGACTTTAAAAAAAAAACGCCATCTGATATAGAAAACATACTTGTAACAAGCTCTGGTATTCTGAACAGTGAGAATCAATTTTTCCCTAAAAAAACAAAAAAACAAAATGATGTCACAACACTTTGTCTTATGAACAATAATCTTCGCAAAATATTCAATTAAAGAAATAATATGTAACAACGTAACAAAGCCATTACATTTTTTAATCATTATAATCATTTGCAGGTTTGTAGAGGTTACTAAGATGAGTGTGTCCTGCATTTCTGACGCAGGTTCGGTAAACCTTTTTACATTTCCCTAGTATGCCCTCTCCTCACCTGAAAATGTCCTATATACTTCATGTATAATCTACCTTCCATACTGTACAAGATTATATTTATACGACTTGTCTTATTGACATTCATTTTGGCTTTAAAAAAAATGTTACCTCAACAACTTTTAAATCTTGATCAAGAAACCTGACTTCTTCCATTAATTTGTCGAGTTCCTATAACAGGAAAAGAAGCTTTATAGTGATTTTAGGAAGGAAGGAGGAGGAAGGAATGTCCTTATCGAAGGAGCAGTCAACCGTTAGCTCATCGCTATTATTGTTGAATATAGCTTAATCTTACGTGTTCGCCAAGCTCTTTAACTTGACTACCCAATTCGCATAGTTTGGGTTGACCCGGGCGAAGGTACATTTTACTTGCCAAGTGAAACGCAGTTCCGAGTGAGAATCGAACTCGGACCTCCTACACGGAAGGTGAGGGCAATAACCACTACACTACTACGCCTTTATAAGGCCACTTTTGTAAACAAAGGGGTTGAAAATGCAACATGAATTGATGTTGTTCAACGCATCTTAATAGTAAAGATTTCTATTGTGCATCTTCTGAATCATATTATTTTACCTGTTGCTTTTTACGTTTAATTTGTGAAAGAAAGTCTTTTAAAATTTCCAATTGTGCAGCTCTGCTATCCTGAATGATGTAAAAGAGAAAAAAAAAAAATTTGGCTTAAAAAAAGCCATACAAAAATGGTTCCATCTTATAAAATTGCACTTTTAAGTTTCAGAACCACCACTTCAAGGATCCCTGCTAGGTATTCATTGGGATTGAACTCTCAATTTATAAACCTGTCACTCATTGGATGACCCGTTTTTGTAACTGTGTAAAAAAAGGTTTTGAAAACTTCAAAATTTAAGAATAGGCTAAACAAAATCAGCCCCCAATTTTATGGTAAGCCAAATTAATCCCTATTACAAAACCAACAAGTGATACATTTTATGGACCTACCTGGTTAAAAGATTAACCCTTAACGTCATAAGAAAGAACGAACGAATGAATGAGCACAGCTAAATTAATAGGCGAACGAATTACAGCTATTATACCAGGGAAAGAGCACCTT
>JAUJPO010073264.1:0-11497 GCA_032270745.1 Tiaropsis multicirrata
TTTTATCAAAAACCAACTTTCAATTGCCAAGCTTTAGGGGAGAAAAGGGTACCCCAATATGTACCCCAATTGGGGCCCCAATCGCGGTACCCTACTTTTTCAAACGACCCGAGACAATCTAAAGGTATAACGCCTTCAATCAAGAGATATTGATTTTATTCTTATAGAGTACGTGCTTATAAGAAAAATAAATATGCTCATCTTGTGCGTCATCCCTTGTTTATTTTTGTAAAATACTATTCAAAATTCCAAAGCGCGTCAAAATTCCAGGGCGCGTCAATTTTAAAAGGCGCGTCAAATTTCAAAGGCGCGTGGGCGCGTAAGGCGCGTAGGCGCGTAAGAAAAATGAGGGCGCGTGAGTGCGTAAGGCGCGTTATTTAGCAGACTCCCCAAAAAAGGCCTCGGCACGGAAAGGGTTAATTTGTGAACCCCAGAAGTTCTTGAAATAAATTCCAAAAAAGTACTTACTGTTGCCAGACAGGATATTTATCACAATCTAGTCTATAAGCCAACTCTCCCTGTGTATTGATCTTGCTTCCACAATTGTCTTGACACAACAATAGTATAGTAGGTGGATCTCCCTCAGAGAAAAGAACTGTCTGGTCATCTGAGCTACGTCTTGAACCTTTTTCAACGGTCACGCGGAATTCGTATTGAATGTTTTGTAAGAAATGGTAAGACCTGAGCGTCGCAAATAAACCTGGCAAGAAAATAATAATAAGAAAAGTTTAAAAAAAAAATCCATTACGTAATCTTTTTTACTAAAACATCATGAAAAGACTAAAATAAAATAGCTTTGAACTTTTAGTATCAAAACTTAGTGGCTAACATCCGGCTTGTTGGGATGTTACCGTAAAAAGGCTACATAATATGAATATATTATGACGGAGTAGTAGGGGAAGGCCTTTGACAACAGCAAAGTTGTGTACAGTGGACTCTCCCGCTATCTCGACGTTTTGTAAGAAATGGTAAGCCCTGGGTGTCACAGATAAACCTGGGAAGAAAAATCACAAGAAAAGTAAACATTTTTATATGACAAAGGTAGTAGGCAGAGACACCCTTAGCTTAACAACGGAAAAGCTGTTTTTAAGATATATGTACAGTTAAACTCATGTAATTCGAATTCCCAGCGACTATATCTAGAACATTTGTCCGAGTTACACGAGTTTTCGAATTATAGGAGTTGGAATTACAAGAGCTAAACTGTATGTATTCGTACATATATATAAATTGCCAGTACTGTGATTTATAAGAGTAATGTGCTGAGAAGAGACACACCAACAAGAAGTTTATGGTATACGTTTCGCGGCACTGAGCCGATATCTTCACAGTATTTTAATATTTTCTTAGCTGAGGAGGACAAAAAATGTGTTCAAGTAAAGGGGGAAAGATTCGAGTCACTTTAAATGGATTAATTTACTTTAATTTAAGAGATTAAATTTGTCTCGCAAAATTGCGTGGGATCGTTGATTCGCGAAATTAGATCCATGCGAAATTTGACAAACTACTCACTCGCGAAATTAAATTAAATCTTTAAATCTGGTGACAAAAAAACTTTAAGTATAAACCTGAATCGAACGGTTGCGTTTCGTTCCAATCTTTATTCAAGCACATGTATATGACTTCCGTATCGTTCCTTTTCACTATTTCCCTTTGTACTTCCGTATTATTTTCCGTTTTGAGTCGACAAAACCAGGTGAAGTTTAATCCGGTCGACCCTTCTTGAAGATTGTCCGGATCATGACTCTGCCTTGCATCTAGCGTGCTGTTATAAAAGGATTCGTCTTTTGTTCGAGTTGGTAGAGTCTGGAAATTGTTATTGCTAATCACAGCTTCTAACGGTGACTCTACTATACGGACATATCCGTTGTAAGTGTATAGCTCTTTCTTGAAAGACATGACTAGCGTTACGGTATAGAGTCCGGACTTGTAGCTTCTCGGTTTAACTGTGTACGATAGTCGCCTCTTAGTGACGTCAAAGGAGAATTCGATTTTGTCGTTTGTAATACTGTCTTGTGATGCGAGCGTAGCATTTATGTACTGGTATTCGCGTCGAACTGTGTCAACGCAGTCAGGTAGTTCAACCCAGTAGCCGACCATTGGGATTTGCTGACCGCGCGTGTATTGACGCGGTTCGCTTGGTATGCCGTAAGAGAAAAATAATTCAGGTACGGAACAAGTTGACACAACGACTTTGATGGGGTCCGTTTTGATTTCCGTTTTCAGTTTATCGATAGCTGTAACAACCAGAAAGTATGTCGTTTCGCCTGAAAAAGTAGAAAATGGTATAAAAGTGATTTAGAAATAGAAAGGCTTCAAACAATAGACTTTTCCAGAAAACTCACACAAGGCCCTCCAGAGCCATATTGAAACAATATTTAAATAACGTTGTGTACCTGCTGGGAGAACCCGAAGATCACTAAGGGTAAGTCTTTCGAGGTTCTGAGAAAAGCCCAGGTCAGACCAGAAAAAAATGTAGGAGATTGTAGAAAATTATGAAAATGTTTGTTAAAACTGGGAGGAAAAATGCACTGTAAAGTTCAATTTTTCAGCAGATTTTTCACTTCTATCCGAACGTACGGTAGTTTTGAGATCGAGTGATAAACGATCGATAAAACAAAATAGATACCTGTGTAAGTGTGTTTCTTGTAGAAAACTTCAGGTAGAAGTTTAGTGCTATGGTCAACTTTTTCCGTTGTCCTATCTCCCCAGTTGATCAGATATTCCGGAAAGGTTCCGTTCTTTAAATCGATTTTAAGTTCAACTTGAACCCCACCGGAAATCTCTAAAACCCGGGAAGCTGAGTATACGGGATCCGTCTCAATCCGGAGATCTACTAAAGGACAAAGGACAACAATGTTTTGCTGGCTGATACTCGGTGATGGTAAACTTTCCCAGGAACCACCAATGGTTAACGGATTTTTGACTTTCACTGTGATCGTTTTCTGACCACATTCTGAATAGCTGAAATGAAAGAAAAAAAACCATGAAATAAAAATTAAAATTTTTGAGCAAACTCGATTCCAAACCAAACCGTCGGCGGTCGCGCGGGGAAAAATGAGAAACAGAGGAGGCCAACGTTTACCTAAGCGTCTAGGATGTCAGAGAACCTATCGTCCTGGGTACGAGGTTGTCTTTTAAGGGGTTGCTGAATTTTATACCTTTTTTACCTTATTTTATAACCCTACATCACAGACCGTTTGAACCAACGATGTAGAAATAATAAATATCCAACTTGCCTTGATTCTTAAAAACATCCGTGTTACGGTTGTAAAAATATCAGTGACAATTTGCATCGTAAAAAGTGCAATTTGATAAAAACTTCCTTTATCTACAGTCTTTCATTGGAGGATAGAATCGATCACGTGATGTAAATATTTCCAAAATTTTGGTTAGAAAAAGTGTATTTTCCTATAGGCAGCGTCATAGAAGGAATTTTTGAATAAGATATTGTTGTTCTTTAAACATTCATCTGTTTATTTTGTATCAGGCAACCTTCATGCACTTTTCATTCGTGAGATATCGCAGTTTAAAGCACACATATATATTTTAGATTTAACAGCTTTTTATGAGCGTTTTTCAATCCAAATCAAACTTAAGTGGTATCAGGCCGATCCGTATTCAATTTGCCTAAAGATTAGTACCTTTATTATTTTTTTTAAAGTCTGTAATAAATAGCAGTTCAAACTATTTCTATCAATTCAGTGGATGTCAAAAAGTGTGTCGAAATTCTAGCTAAAAACATAACACGCACTGCGCACAACAGTTTTTCAATAGAGTATTGATTTCGATAGGAAAACAATGATTGTCTCTTGGGAGCGAGTTCCTTCTACAGGTTATCTATTATTTCTAAACTTTGATATCCCCATTGAATTGTTTTCGAGGTTGGCTTTCCTGCTCCCTACCTTTTAACAAATGCTCTTTGAATAGTCGGTTTTGCGATTTGGAAGAAATCAGTTTTTACATCTCCATCACCAAGGTCGATTTGGAATTCAATTTCATTTCCGTTGTGTATGGCCACATCAATGTCGATCTCTTCGTTTCTACAGAAATATAGACATAGATACACGTTTTTTATAAGAACATTAGAATTCGAAGAAACCTTCAAATTTTCTTAATTAAGTCTTTTAATTCACGTGTACATAATCAAAAATGAAAAATCTTCTTGCTTATACTCTTGATTCTCCAATGAGCCTCCAAATGTTCTTAACATGTTCTTAATTTATTTTGACCTTGAAGTCTTACGTTCTTATATACTTTGCTTTTATAAAAAACGTGCAGAATCATAATAGGTTTTTCCAGAAAAAGTCGGTATACCCCCTGTTAAGGATATAGGATATCCAGGGGGTAAGAATCTGAAGATCAAGGATATCTAGGGGGTGGGGGTTCGAAATTTTCAATATCCTAGGATATCCAGGGGGTAAGAATCTGAAGACCAAGGCAAGGATATCCAGGGGTTGGGGGTTCAACATTTTCAATATCTTAGGATATCCGGGGGTAAGAATTTGAGGACCAAGGATATCCAGGGAGGTTGGTGTTAAAAAAAATCGACTAAACAGAGCAGAGGAAATATGGATTTTTTCTGGGAAAGCCCAATTTCAACAGCAGACACGGAATGCTTTTCGTTGTTCACCTGGAGGAGGTGGCTATAAATTTCCTTCAACCAATAATATTGTTCAAGTAAGCTTTGTCCTATAAGGTAGTTATTTCTAGAAATGTTGGGAAAAGCAATTTCTTCATTAAAAGTTCAAATTGCGACTTTTCCAGCATGCACGGAATGTTGTTTGGACGTCAGAACGTTATTTGGACGTTGAAACAAAGTTGGAATGACGTCGTGTGTCGGCTGGATACAAACCTGTAAACAGTTAAGTTAGAGACGACAAGATCTTGACGTGTGATCTTCTCCAGCAATGTGAAGGAAGTCGATTCTTGTGTTGAACTAATCATATTGCTTGCTCGTGCTGTCATATTGTATAGTCCTTTATAAAGTTTGAAAGTAGAGAATTTTACGAAAAAACTATTTTGACATTTTGACATGTGTATAGGTCAGTCTCTACTTTGCGAGAGCAGCGCGTGCTTTATCTGTGTCTCTGGTTCTGATTGGTCTCGGAGGTAACATTACGTCAGTTTGTTATGTATGCTTTTTCTCCGTTACCAATCAAAATAGAGAAACAGATCAAATGAGAGCTGCGCGCGCTGAGTGAAGACTTATCTTATGTCAGTCTACTTCTGACGAAGTTATTTAGGAAAACTGTTAATGATGGTCAGATGGTATATTTTCATTGCATCTTTAGAGCTTTAGCACACTGATAGAAATTTCACTATCTGAATAGAAGGTTACCCAGAAAGCGTACACAAAATGTGGCATCTCAGATATTTTGTTGAATGAATTTAGTTTACTTAAAAAAAAAAAAAATTCTAGAAACAAACATTTATCCTTATCAAATCCAGCGCATAATGTAATCGTTTTTAAAGAATAAAGTCACCCACAAAAGGGTGGAAATTCAGGCGGGCGCCCTAATTCATACTTTCTTTACCTAAAGCTAGCTCGGAGATTTCAAGTGCAGAGAATTGGTAGTAATTATTTGATCCTGCTTTTATACTTCGATTGTAATAATTTGGACCAGTTAAAATGAATTCATATATCAGGGAAGTTCCATAGTCGATGGTTACTTGGAATCGTAAGCTGTTGGCATTGATATCAACATGTTTTGGTGGTTGAGTTGAATCGATTGTTAATGTACCAACACTTTTCTATAAAATAAATTCATACTGATAATACGTACGTATCCCAGCGTTTTTCAAAAGTTACAGACCCCCTTGGATTTCGCACCAAAATTCTTGAACTCCCCTGGATTTTCAACATTGAAAATTTTAAAACAACCTTGGATTTGCATGTTGAGGATATGATTTTTAGCACCCTTGGTGTCCCCTGGCTAGTGGACAATTTATTTTCACGCATACTCCCTGGATTTGTGTCAACATAGTTACCACCCTGGACGTGTCCGACGCCTTCCTCGACATGGGGGAGGGGGGGGCGGACTATTTTCGGAAAAGTCCAATTGGACGTTCCTATTCTAGATATATTTGATTTTAAAAGAGATATATTTAGATTTGGAGGTTTGGGCTTTTCTAAAAAACTTGAGCACACATTTTCAAAACCAGAGCTATCCTCTTTGATATCCAGACCCATCAAAGTCTTCAGATCTTCTTAAAACTGTCCTGAAATTGTTCTGAATTGAAATTGAAATTTCCCCACAGTCACACAACGTTTTTCCTACATTATTTTCAACGTCCAAACGATGTTGAAACAACGTTATTCGGACCCATGTCTGAGTTATTTTATGCATGCAAGAGATTTGAAATAAATCCACTTTTTCATTTTAAAAGAATACAGTAAAAAAATCACAGTATACCTGTATGGTCACGACCCGTGTCTGAATTGGTCCATTTTCATACTGTGACGTAATCTTTACTGACCCTGGATTTATAAACGATTTACTGTATTGAAATCCGAAAAAATCGGAATAATAAAAACGTAATTTCGGTTTCATCATGTGTTTATCGGTTATATCGGATGAGCGGAATCGGGTCTGTTGCCCAGGGTTTTCAATAGCTTGGAACATGTTATACTGGTTTGGAGTTGGTGCTGTATTCAATTGAGCCGAAGTGGAAGTTTGGTGATAGCCGATGACGTCATTCTTTTGAATGACGATGTTTGGAGAAGAGATGTCGATTGTATTGTAACCAAGAGTATTGATGCGCACCAGAATGCCTGAAAAAATGGGGGACAGAAAATTATTCAACTTTCGGCCCATTCTGTACTACATCACATTTATCGCCCGGTATGTGGTGTGTACTCTGTGTGCAGACTGTCTGTTTTGACCTATATTTCGCGCAGAATAGTCTCTGATAATGGTAAAAAAAACTAATGGTTGCCAAAAACTAGCAAACATCTCTGACAAGGTCCATCTTTCGACCTCCGGGTTGCACGTCCCCGTCGGTCTTCAATGTCAGTCTTAAATTCGTCATTTAAGGTCAGTTAGTCTAATATCAAGTTTAACTTAATGTCTTAACATTTCTGACTACAATAATTTTTTGTGGAACATCGTTCCAATGTAAAAAAGTTTCTGCGGTAGAACTACCAGGTTTCATAAAAAAAAAAAAATCGAATTATGATAGAACTAGAAATGCTATCAGCAGCCTAAGTTTTTTTTTATCGGAACGAGGAGAGGTTAACTTAAATTTTGAGCTATCACACATTAACCCCTTGCAAAAAAAAACATAACTTTTTTCGTTTTAGTGGGAACGGCACCCGAAACAAATCTTGTTAAGAATTCCGTCTTCTTTCCAATAGTAGGTCAATTCATAGCCGATGAAAGTTTAACCCGGAAATTCACCGAATGGCGGGTAACTGGGAGCGAAAGGGTTAAATTTTCTCCACCCATGCAAAGGATATTACAACAAATTTCATTTTCCAAATAAAACGCTATTTTCGGGGTAAAAAAGGGGGTCTTGACTAACACTTTTTCAAGGCACTTACTTCTGGCAACAATGAATTCCGCCGGAATATTGGTCCAGTTACCACGGTCTGAAGGTGGTAATAAACTTTCAGTTAAATTGACACTATCTGGAGTGTTACAACATGAACCAGTCGAAATACAGTAATCTTGTGACGAACAGACAGGACGCAGAATCTAAAAAATATGTAACCTGAAGTCTCAATACATATAGTGTGGAAAACAACAACAATTTTGCCCGATGATGGAAGGATGAATCTCTTGAAACAAACGTTAAATCTCGTTATCCAAGCTACCTTAAGGGAAGAAATTTTCGCGGCATTTAATTTCGCGGTCCAGAACTTGCAAATTAAATAATTTGCGAAATTTAATTTCGCGGTTGAGGGCGTTTTAGACCAAAATATAGGCTAATTTGGCCTAAAAACGCTAATTTTAGGGGTAAAATTTCAAAATTCAAGATTCTATGTATTTCGCGGAATTTCCTTCCGCAAAAATTTCATCCCTTGAGGTACGATAAACTTCCAATATGTCTATCACTGGGTCGACAAACTCAAGCGTATATTAAGAGACAATTTGTCGTTAACCTTTCGACACCGAATGACGGTATTACGGTGTCGTGAATCTAAAAAAGGGCCATTTTTAAGGGCCCTCAGTTTATTGGCCATAGCTCGAAACTATTTGCTGTTCAGCCAAAATGTCCCAAATGTTGTTTTAGAAAGGTGAGACCAAGAGCTTTCACTGTGACCACATTCTGCCTTTGAAGTTTAAAATTCATGAAAAAAAAACGAAAAAAATAGAATTTTTAAAACATACAGCGGTTGCTATTTAAATTATCTTTCACGAAACCATACTGGGCCACCCCAGTGGGAAACATCGCTCAAAAGGTTCTTTTTTCGCCTAAAGAGGTGCAAAAATATGTCACCCTAATGGAAAATCGATGTTTTCGTGGATATTTTCCCCTGCATTATTCCTTTGACCCCCCCCCCCCCCCAACTCAAATATCATTGCGTAAAATTGACTCGTTGACCATTCCGCTATCGTTGGTAAGTATACCATGGATTATGTTTACCATGGGGGTTTTAGGTATGTTTTTATTTTCAAAAGGAATAGCGGGCCTTCAACTGCCGCTTTTTTAAATCGCACTTGAAAAAGAAGTGAGACTTTTTGAAATTATGCTTTAAAAAAAGACGCGACGTTCTCTACGAAAATGGCCCGGTAGCGAAAAGGTTAATGATAAAGAAAGCACTTGCCAATATGTTCAAGGAGCCCGCTTTTTTAAAATCGCCTTCAATTTGAAACAATTTGCCATCCGTCTCAAAGGTTAGATCAGGAACCACAAAAAATGCGTTGGAAAGAACAGAAGTTCCACCAGAGATTTTGATGTCACGTGATGCCATACCGACAGCCCATACGGAGACATCTAAACAAAAATGAAAAACAAGAGATATACGTCCGAATGTGTCTGAAAATTTCAAACAAGTCAAATTTTAAAGAAGTTTTAGATTTTTAGATACTCTTGAGGATATCCAGGGGGTGGGTTCAATATTTTCAATATAAAATAGTAAATAATAAAGGAGGTAAGAATAGTAAGAAATCAACATCCTCAACAGTGGAAGTATGGTATTTTTCTTGAAAAGCCCAGTCATTCATTGAAATCTAACCCTTACTAAAAACAAGAATCGATTTAGAAATTTGAACTCGGACAACTCATGACATTAAGTTACACAATCTTATACACAGCTCCTATACAGAATCATACTAAAAGCCGGATGTTTCTAGCTAGTTTTTATGTACTTCGGATATATATCACAAAGAGAAGTTCTCGAATTTCTTGCCCGCAACATTTCCGTAGAATAGAATACGTAATGTAGAATAAGTGAGGTCGTGGTAGATAAAAACAGTTTTTCGAGAGCTTTCGAGTGGTATACATGGTTACAGGCAAGAGTCATATTAAAATTTCCAAAAAAAAGGTTTTGCCTGGGGAGGATAAATAATGACCGAAAAAAAAGTTTGACACCATGCTCGGATTTTGAGTGATAATGAAAGAAGCTTTGGAGAAAGGTTCAGCCTTTTTTACCTTATTCTTTTCCACCAAATTATACTCAACGACCTCACTCAACTATGAATATAAACACATACCGGCTGTGACGTTGAGTATTCCATTGGGGACATTGAGCATTCCATTTTCAGCGATTGTTATCTTCAAACTACCACCTCTCACAGATCGACTGTTAAAAGACCAAATACCTTCTTGGCTTACTTCTAAAGCATTGGGTCCCCAAATCTAAAAACGATAGTAAGAAAATGTACGGTAGCGAGAACCCGTCCTTTTTGACATTTTTTTGGATATTGGGTACATACATTTTTGGATAACGGGTGCAAACAGCGACTCCAAAACAAATTCCTTTTTCAAACAGTACTCTTACAGTATTCTTAAAGCTATCTAATTGACTGAATATATGATTTTATTTGCTGATACTATGAACTGCAAATCAAACAATGATCAAATTGGAAGTTCAAATTGAGGGGTTGAACTATGCTGTTAAATATCTTTTCTTCACCATCAGTGTATAGATATAAAGATCGAGATGATTGAATGTGTCTTCAGGCTAGTTAAAAGTAGATAGTTTTTTATAAGCTTATGCCAAATTTTGGTCCCAATGTACGGTAGTTTCGAGATCGAGTACCTTACAAAAAATAATTTAAAAATTAAGTCGCTCATTAACACCAGTAGCCTTTACCAAACCCTGTTTATAATGTAGATCGTAGATAGTAGGTTGTGTGTGTGAGTTTAGTACAAGCTAAACACACTACAATTACCTTTACTGTTTCGCCAGATGGATCAGGTGCAAAATCAACATTCACCATTTTTAAATATTTCAACATGACGTCATTAAAATAGCCTGCGTTCAGCCTGACTGCGTAGGTGTGGTAGCCTGGTGTATCAAAAGTCCATGGGAATGGGGTATTGGATAACGTCTTTTCGGTAGTAAACTCGTCGAGTGTGTAAGTGACCATATAACTCCTATCATACTCACCTGGGGTGAAATCAAAGATCAATACCGTATTATTCCGAATAAACACCCCCTTCTTTTAAACGCCCCCTTGAATAAATGCCTCCCGCCTTTTTTTTTTATTTTTCAATAAACGCCCCCTCGAAAGAACGCCTCTCCTTGTGTAGTCAAAATTAGACTTGAATTGACCAAGGCAATCAATTATTCAAATTTTAAGTTTTTTGATGTCATCATTGATGACGTCATGATTAATACTTAATTTTAACTCAGAAAACAATTAAGTAACACGCCGTCGTAAAAGATTTAAAATATATTGGCCTTCTTATTCCATTTGTTTTGCATTTTTTTTTGGCTTTCAAAAATTATGGTATTTTTTCAGTTTTTATGACATGTCATAACATACTAAACTCAAGCATTATTCTTATTTTTCAACTGACCTATAGTCCTAAATGAAAAATCTCACCCTGATATTCTTATAGAAACTATTCTTATAAAAAAAGTTACTGCTTACCATTAAAAGAAATATGTCCTTCATTGCCAGCCACAAATGTCTGGTTTTCGTCAAATACAAAATTCTTTATACCACCTCCGAGTGAGCTGACTGTATAATTACTGGTCTCGCATTGTTTCAACGATGGTTGGCAAGTATCATTTGCAGGTGTACTGATGGATGAAAAGTAGTTGGCTTTTGGGATGGTTTGAGAGCAGAAGTAGAGGTCGAATACCTTATGGAAAAAAACAATTGAGAATAATATTGAGAATACCCAATAGGCACAAAACGCCGTTAGTTTAAAATTGTACGGTTTTCACCAACTCTCCACTTCATTGCATCAGAGATTTGGAAAAGAAAGATAGAAATTGAATTGATAGAATCGCTTTTATCATGTATATTCCTTTCTTTTCCTTTCAATTCGGAACTCTCAGAAGGGGAGGTGCTGTTCAACTATATGTACGCGAAACGAC
>JAUJPO010073275.1:0-11496 GCA_032270745.1 Tiaropsis multicirrata
ACATAGAGACAATTCTATGCAGATTTTATCATTTGTGGAAGAAATTTTTATCCGCATCTTTGCGGCTCTTGTTTATTTTGAATTTCGTTTATTTTTAAAGATCAGAAGATAAGATTCACAATAAATAAACTAAATCTAATTACGAAAAGTGGAAAGAAGAAGATTGAAATCATTTTTGGCAATAAGGTAAGAAAGATTTTGTTTCAGAATCCTTTTGTCTATTCACCCAAAAACCTGTTTGGTCATGCCAGCGTTTCTTGCTTGTACACATTTTTCTTATAAGCAACCAAGTTGAAACACTAGAAATCGCCCAAGAATTAAGCAACCATGAGCAATCTCTTTTCCAGCAAGAAAATCTACATTCTTCATTACTCTTCGGCTGCTTTCGTATTTCAATTCCTCTACACCTCAGCGTTCCAAAAATGTATAAAAAGTGTTTTGATGAAAAGATCGAGCGAATTTAACATATCTACTTCAGCGTTTTCTTTTGAGCTAATCCTCTTATACTTATTGGTCAAAATATATCAAACCATCGACTATAACTCTTTATTCTTTGTTTATGTTCTAGGTAAAATTATCGTCGTTATCTTCAAATCCCCTGATCATTGTAGTCCATGGGAACACAGCGACCCAAATATTGGCCCAGGGTAAAATACTTTCCACAATTCCAATAGACCAACCTAATCGCCTGGAACTCGGCATAATAACTATGGTTGGCTATCACTCTTTATTCGACATGGAATATACATTACAGTTGCAGCTAGCTTTTTCACTTTTGCCGTACACTATTTTTAGAGACACAAAAGTGAACCCTAAAATTAGAGCCCAGCTGGACAAATATATGTCAGCATATACTTGCTTTAAACTCGATCGTATCAAGGCGAAAGAGTAATACTATTTGTATTTTACCTTTTGTTTATCTGAGATTTTAACATTGTTCTGAGACCTTTTTTCTTTGGGCGAAATGTGTTCAATAGCCATTTCGTGGCTGGAGAATAAAACCTTGTTTACACTAGAGCTAATAGTTCCGTTTTCATCTATTCTTCCGTTTTTGTTTGAAAACGCAAAAATTGCGATCAAGTGGTCGGTTACGTTTTGGGGTGTCTACACATAAAGTTGTAGTGAAAAAATATGCGTACTGTGTGCAAAAATATATCAATAGAAATGAAAAGAAAAACATAACATGCAAGAAGTGTGAGAAGAAGTGTGTGTAAGCAACGTGACAGAGCTCAAAATATATTTTGGAAAACTGATGTGGATTCAAACATGCCTCCTAAGAAAAAGGCAAAAACAGATGAAACTCTTGTTTGGACAGACGATGAAATACAGCTACTCCTAGAGACAGTTAGAGATTTTAAATCTGAGAAATCATTCGAATCAATCGATTGGGAATCAGTAAAGACAAAATATGACAAGATCCTTGAGAACTTTACTAAAAATCTTCCAAAAGAAAGAACAAGCGAATACCCACACGACCTTACAAAGTTCACCAAAGATAAGGTTTCTTCAAAGATCAAGTCAATCAGATGTAAATATCGCCATGCTCTCGATTCTGGGCGTAAAAGTGGCGGTGGTAGAGTTGTTGCATTCTTCTACGATATTTGTTCTGAAATATGGAGTGGATCACCAGCTACTCAATCAATGGCGTCGGGTTTAGAAACTCAAGATGACAAAGATAGTACCGACCAGGTTGATGAAAACGAGGAATCTCTAGCAGAAGGAGAAGGGAATAATGAAATCACTGTCGAATCAAACAAACCTCCAGAGGATGTTGACATAGAGGGTGACAAAGGAACAGCTAGTGATAACGATAAGCCCTCTGATGAAACCAGTGTTAAGGAATTACAACAACCAACGGAGTCTACCAAACCAAAGAGTTCCAGGCAGGGCATGAAAGATATGCTAGAGAATAGAAGGGATAAGAAGCTAACAAAAAGTTTGAAGAAAGAAACAAACGATTCGACCTTTCGTAATTCCCTGCTTGAACATATGGAAGCACAAGATAAAATCTTTAACAAACAAGTTGATCAATTGCAACAGAATATGACACAGCTCACAAACACAATGACAAATACATTTAACATCATGGTACAATTGATTGCACCTCCACCCCCTCCTTCAATGAACAGCAACCCTTACCAAGCACCAACATTTACTGTACCCACAAACTTTCATCTCTACCAAACACAACCGCATGCACAACAGTATCATAACACATCAAATGATCAAAGCACTGACGATAGCTTGTCTAGCTTGAACTCAGAGGAAGGTGGTAATGAAAATGAAAAAACATATCACTCATTTTAGAAATGTGACAGAACGGTATTGGACAATTATATCTAGTAAAATGTACATGTCTTGACATGTCAGCCATAACATAAAATATCTTCTGTTTAAAGAAAAAATAACAAAAGTATAGACACTATAAATATGTTTCTTCGTTTATTCGAAATAAAAAGTAAGTGTCTGTCGAATCTTTTTAGCATGTGTTTCGTTGGTTTGTCCCTTGTATGTTAGGTTCCCGGCGGGTGGCTGTGTACGTTTATCTTGTTCTACAGCGGACTGAAAATTGGTCTCAGAAATAGATTCTTTATTGAGTTCACAGTAGTTGTGTAGTACAAAGCACGCCATGATAACTTTAGGCAAAGTTTTAATATCAATATCCATTGCCCTTTGCAAACAACGGAATCGTCCTTTAAGCCTACCAAAAGAATTTTCGATTGTAATTCTGGCACTTGATAATCGATATGAAAAGAACTTTTCTCTGTCATCTTTGCCTCCTCCAGTGAATTCCTTCATAACATATGGTAATAACGGGTAAGCAGGATCTCCTAAAATGCATATTGGAATTGATTCATCGTTGGGAACAATGGTCTTTTCACAAGGAGGAATACTTCCCTGTTTGAACATCTTGTTGATCTCTGAATTTTGAAAAATACGGGCGTCATGGACGCTTCCCGGCCATTTCACGACGACATCCATAAAACAATATTTGTAGTCACATACTGCTTGCACGTTTATTGATGGATACCCTTTACGATTTATAAAGTCAGTGTAGTGCTCTCTCGGCTCCGCGATTTCGATATGGGTTCCGTCTATGGCACCAATACATTGTGGAAAACCATGAGCTTCCAAGAATTTTGTGGCTAGTTTTTCTGTTTCCTCTTTTGTCTTTGGGAGTTTAATGAAAATATGTGCCAGATGCTTTACAATTTCACACGATACTCTTTTGACAATAATCGAAACGGATGCCCTAGATATCCCAAATGCATTCGCTGTTTTTCTGCAACGCCCCTCGTCACTGGATGTCGTAGTACAGAAAAGCTGCAATTTGAACGCTTTTTCTTAATTCAGTCAACCCCTTGGTTCATCAACATCAACATCTCAACCAGTCTCGTCGTGGTAAGAGGAACTGTTGTTATTAAATACTGTAGAGAAATTGTTTGAGATGTCAACGAAACAAGAATTAGAGATGGTATTTTGAAGCCTTTACTTATGTTGATATGAGTAAATCTAAAAAAGTCCAATATCAAATCTAGCTTTTTCTTATTTCAGTCAATCCCTTGGTTCATCGACATCAGCATCTCGATCAGTCTCGTCGTGGTAAGAGGAACTGTTGTTACTAAATACTGTAGAGAAATTGTTTGAGATGTCAACGAAACAAGAATTAGAGATGGTATTTCAAGTGTATTTTGAAGGCCCTACTTATGTTGATATCAGTAATTTTTAGAAGATTCCGTATTGTATCTAAATTTCCTTCTTTATTTCAGTCAGTCCCGAGGTTCATCATCATCGAGATCTCAATCAATCTTGCCGTGGTAAGAGGATATTCTCGTAATCATTATTTCTTATCTTATTGTTGGAAAACTATTTTATTTGTTTCAGCTAAACACCGTTTTCTTTGTTCAAAACGACAAAATTCTGATGCTTCAAGTGATGATAAAAACAAGTATGTGACAATTAGCCATATTTTTTCCTTCAATCACTTTACGAAATTCAAATAATCTATTGAAAAAGTAGAATGTAAAGACTTTGTATCATTTGTTATATAACTGATATATTAGGTAAAACCAAGATTCAGAAACAAAAATATAACAATCCCTAAATCAAAAAAGGGAGCAAGCAGTCAGGAAACTTATATTAACAAAAACGAAATTCTTTACCAGCTATTTTGGAATCAAGGTATCTTAGAATTTCTGTTTGTACATCGTATTAGTTTAAACATTTTTTTTGAATTGTTCAGTGGAACGAAAAGATTATGAAAAAGGCACCATCCCACAAAATGGTTACAGCGGAATATAAAATATTCTAACTTAAAGGTTGTTATGACTCTCGATCACCACAGAGAGCTTGATACCGACCATTCTGTTCAACAATACTTGTTCCTTGATGGAGAATTATTATCGGAAAATTTTCTCAACTGGATGTGCCTTTGCAGGCGGATGAAGCAGAGCAATGCTAAAGAGGTAGCCAGCCATACTCTAAAATTTGTTCCTTGCCAATGGCAAAAAACATCAAAATTTTCAATGAAAAATAAACTTTAAGACCATAAATTCTTTTCAAAGTTTGGTAAGGATGTCTAAAGATTAATTCCTGAAGAAATCGCAAATTTTTACTTTTAACACTAAATCAGAGATGTCTAGGGAAAAAATTGAAACAAAGGCCATCGAGATAAAATCTTCAACATACATGGATTTTGGAGAAAATTGGGTATAAAAAGTAAAGAACCAGAAAAACCCCAACACTCTTGATTATTCTAACAATACAGACTAAAACAAAGTGCCATCTTGAATCTGGGCTTCTAACAGTCAAAATTAGCCGCTCGCCGGACATTTTGAGACCAAAAGTGACATTAAAACAAATTTGAGCAAAGAAACAAAGAAATGCTCATTTTCTGTATTTTATCTGACAAACTAAAAACAAGTTAGCAGGGATGACATCAGGCCCTATATAACATTGAAAAAATATTACCAACCAATTAGGTCCGATAAAATATGTTTTTTTTTGTCGTCTAACACCCTTCTCCATCCGTATTTTCGTCCCTCCTATCAATAATACAAGAAAATTTTGACTTGTTTTCTGGGGCAGGCCTATAATTAGGGCCTTGGTCGTCCTAACTTTTAGTGGTCTCGGGTTCGAGATGTAGTAGTTATTAGTTCGATGTCAGTGGATATGAGTTCGACAAAGTAGTTATTAGTGCGTCAGAAATCTCTGACGCACTTATCACCACTATCTCGAACTTATGCCAACTGCCCAGTGTCTATTGACTCGAAAGTAGACTCGATCCCGAAAAAGTAGAGATTGACTCGAGAAAAATTTTTCCATAGTCGTGATGCTATCGATTTTAGTAATCCTGAAGATCGAATTAATAAAGTTCGATTAGGTTTAGGGTTGAATAGTAGTTTCGATGTCGATTATCGAACAAGAAAGTTTTACCATCTAGTCTACAAATTAACCAGGGGCCGCGGCACAGGGGGGGCCACCGGGGCCTTGGCCCCACCACTTTTTTTCAGAGAAAATAATTTTTTTTATCAAACAAATTTTTTTCAAAATAGTGTTTTCTTTTTATGACAAAAAAGGAATACAAATGAGCAAATAAGTTGATTTTCACGCCTTAAATACATTTATCGATGATTCTTGAATTCTTTTGTGTTCATTTTTTCGTTATCTTGCGAAATCTGATAACATCACCTTGCGCATACATTTTTTTGCAAGCAAACGCTTTTTCAGCGAGCAGATGATAACATGAGACAAGACAAGACATACAAGAAGAGAAAAAGTGAAGAGATATGAGTAAAAAAAGAACACTGACAGAATTTTTTTCAAGTTCGACGAAAAAATCAAAAACTGATGCAGAACAACAAACATCAAAATCTAACGCAAACAATGATAAACAGGAAAATTTACAATATTTTCCTAAAATTGAGGGAAACAAGCCGTTTCATCCACCTGAAACATTTCCATTCCCAAAGAGGAAATTTGGATCTAGAGATCGAAGCTTCAATGCTCGTTGGCCTAAAGATTTCGACTGGATACACTATGACCAAAAGTAAGTCTTTCTTATCTTTACTAATTTTACGTTACTAATGAATTGTTTGTAAAATATTTGAAAATTTTCAGCTCCTTCATCTTTGCTTCACCCCTGTCTCACTAATCTGGTGAGAATTTACCGCTAGGGAATATTTGAAATGTATTGTTTTCTCCCACGCTTATTTTCTTGAAATTTGTTAAAGGTTAATGATTTTATTTTCTCTCTTTAGGGCCGATGTCGTTCTTTGCTTTTACTGCCACACACAGGAGAAACTTGGCAATCTAAAAGATCAAGCGAACAAAGAACCAGCTTTCATATCGAAAGGATATTCGAACTGGAAGAACGCCGTAGATAGGTTCCGAGCACATCAAAAATCTTCTTGCCACAGAGCTGCTTCTTCTTACCACCTGGTTACTCCAAGCTGTCCAGATGTCGGTGAATTACTTGATAACCAGTTAAATGAACAAAGGCAAATCGAAAGAAAATACCTCCTTGATGTTATTAGATGCCTCCGCTACCTTGGACGACAAGGCATCCCTCTACAAGGAAAGAACGGAAATGATAACTTCACCCAGCTTCTTATTCTTTTTGGAAGCAAAGATGAAAATATAGCAGATCATATCAGTGGGAAAATCGGCCATAAATACAGCCATCACGATGTACAAAACGAGCTGTTGAATTTGATGGGTTCTGAAGTGTTACGAAAGAGGCTGGATGTCGTTCGAGATCGTCGATTTTATTCCATGATAGCGGATGAAGGGACTGACGTAAGTAACCTTGAACAGCTTTCATTTTGTGTACGATCAGTAGATGATGAATTAAATGTTAATGAGGATTTCTTAGGCTTTTACGAGATTAACAACATTAAAAGTGAAACTATTGTTAACGCTATAAAGGACATTCTGCTGAGGTGTTCCCTATCGCTTTCTGATTGTCGGGGACAAACTTATGACGGAGCGAGCAATATGATGGGAAAGCATTCTGGGGTGGCATCTGTAATTATCAAAGAACAGCCAAAGGCCCTCCAAATACACTGTTTAGGCCACTCCTTAAGCCTTTCCGTCAAGTCGCTAACAGCCGAATGCTCAATCCTGAGAGATACCATGGGAACCGCTGGCGAAATTTGTGTTTTAGTGAAATACTCACCTAAACGAGAAAAACTCCTAGGTCAATTCAGTGAAAACGTCGAGCGCAGTTTAGACAATGATGATTGCCAGGCAAGCAAACTTGACAAGTTAAGTGCTACTAGATGGACAGTCAGGGCCAATTGCTTTAAAAAGATAATCGAAAATTACAACCCACTGATGGACTTATGGAAAACAAGTCTTAAGGATAAGCCAGATGCTGAGACCAAAGCCAGGATAATCGGATGTAAAAGACAGATGGAGTCATTCAACTTCTTCTTTGGTTTGAAATTGGGGCACAAGCTTTACAGCCATACGGATAAGCTATCTCAAACCTTACAAAAAGAGAAAATGTCAGCAATCAGTGGGAAGGAAACAGCCGATGCTACCGTGGAAACGCTGATGAACATGAGAAATGATCGTGACTTTGATTTGTTCTATGAATTAGTCACAAAGTCTGCCAGTGCGATCAACTTCATCTCGACTCCAACAGCTCCGAGAAAACGAAAGCGACCGAAGTATAATATACTCCAATATTTGGAGGGCTATGAAAGGGAATCTGAGAAAACCGAGCCTTATTACGCGGAAACACCACATGCTTTCTACAAGCAAATATTTTTTGAAGCCCTCGATGTAATCTCAAGCTCAATCCGTGAAAGGTTCTCTCAACCATCATTTAAACTATTATCGGAGGTAGAGCAGCTCATTTTGAAATCAATCAAAAAAGAACCAGTGGATGACGAGATCCGAACCATTAATCAGAAATTCGCCGGTGATTTTAACCAAGAAGCTTTCCAGTGTGAATTAGAATTGCTGCCAGTCATTTTCAAAGGTGAATTGCCTGTCAATTTCAATGACATTGTAAACATTGTCAAATCCTTGCCCATTGGTAGACGCAGAATGATTGAAAATGTGGTCGTTATCATCCGATTGGTTTTGACAATGGGAGCCACCTCTGCCACCCCAGAAAGATCGTTTTCTTCAATGCGTAGATTGAAAACATGGCTTCGCTCTACGATGAAGCAAAAACGCTTCAATTCGTTAGCAATGATGAGCGAGCATAAAGACACATTAGACTCCATCTCTATTATACATATTGCAAATGAATTTGTAAGACTTCAACCAGAACGTCAAAATATTTTTGGAACATTTTCAGAACAAGATTTGTAACCGTTTTATCCTTTTTTATATTATCACAAGCTAATCATGTTGTTCATAGCCTACTCTTTAGTAAACAGAAATATCAAAACTATCATAGATCAATCTTTCTTTGCTTTCCATTTCAAGAGTTTTACGCCGAATAAGTGAGATTTACGTCACGGTAAAAGGGCTCTTTTTTGATGATTTCTTTAAAAAAGAGACATGTTTTAGCCAATCTAGAAGGGTTGAATTTCAAAAATTTTCTGGCCCGTCGGCGCCAACCATGGTGGCGCCTCCTTAGATACTATATTTAGCTGGCCCTACCACTTTAAATGTCGAGCCGCGGCCCCTGTATTTGACATAGATGTAACTGTAACATAAATCATTTTCGATCGAAAGTCGACCGTAAAAGTTTGATTTTCAGGCGTGATCGTGAAAATCTAATTTTTAAGACGTGATGGCGAGAAATCGCGAAAAATTTGGCGTGATGGCGTGAAATTTAGGGTCGCTGGAAGGGAGCTCTTGGTCAGATAGACATTCTATGATGCTAATTGGTTACCTAACCTTTACCGAACAGTGACTTAGTTAGATAAAATTTCTATGATGCTAATTGATCACCTAATCTTTACAGAATAGTGACATGGTCAGATAGACATTATATGATGCTAATTGGTCACCAAATCCTTACAGAATAGTGACACGGTTAGATAAATTTTTTATATCATTCATGAAAACGCCATTTAGGGAAAGGAAAAAAATAAATAAATATACCATAGATTTCTATTGCAATAGTGGTAACAGGATATGAATCTTTTAGTAAGAATGAATTGAGTACTGATCAGTATTATGACTTGCTTTTTTTATTTGTAGTTTTGTCACGACACATTAATCTAGATGTAAGCAGTCTTTCAATTGTTTTCACAGGTGGACGACCATGCCGGCTACAAGCTTTTTATGAGAACATTAAGATTCGAAGAAGCCTTCTAATGTTCTTAGCCATTTTGGTTTCAAGCCTAATGCCTCCAAATGTTCTTACGATGTTCTTAATCTTTTTGACCTTTAAGCCTTATTGTTATATATACGTGAATATCATCTATGCACTATGTAGCGAAGGCTCGAATCGGTGGAAACCACTGGTTCTAATAAAAAGCGTGTAAAATAGCATGAATATGTTAGAAATCACAGAGAAAAACATCCCTAAAAACCGTGAGAGCGTCAGAGCAATCCCTCTGAGGGGTGCTTAAAAAACATAGGAAATGACTAATTATTTTAGTAGTAATAGATATGTAGGGTGCATTTGATTTTTTCTTCGTTTCTAATGAATACCTTATCGGGCAAATAAATGTCTTACAAAAGTGACAACATTTTTTGGAGATTACGAAAATTTTGTCCTTCAAATAATTTAGTCCAATGAAAAAGAAGTACAAAAAATATTGATTAGTTTAAAATTTGCGTTTTTTTGGACAAAAATGACGAAAATATTTGTGGGTGACGAAGATTATGTCCGACGAACAAATTGACCCGACATTGTCTTGTCCAATAAGGTATACTTCGGGATACATAGAAAATACGAAAACAATTTCCTATTGATAATATAGCTCAGATAAAAAATCTAAAATCGTTTGCGTAATTAGGGGCTTCATTAGATTTTTTCTTCATACGTCATCAAAAAAGTCAAAAGTAAAGCAATGGTGTAAATAACACAAATTTAAATGACATTTAGAAAAGTAACCCGAAGAACATTGTCTAAGAAAGCCTTTGGATGTTCTTATTAACTTTTCTGGAGGTAGCTTAAAAGCCCGGAGACATTTGTATAAAATCAGATACAGGGACATGCGGATGCTCAGGTCTGGGTACCTTTTTCAAGCTCTGACAGGGTACCAAATTCGTCAAACTCCAAAAGATATTTATAGGGTTGATTTTTTATATTTTTAGCATTTTTTACAGAAAAAACTATAAAGAAGTCTTTTCCTCATAACCTTTTCAGAGTGCTAGGTGGAATTTGCGAAGTCCAAATAGGTTATCATTTTTGGCTCCCTGAGACCTTCTATACGCTTTTTGAGGGTCACACGGTATATATGTTATTGGCTGGTGGCTCCCTGAGACCTTCTATACGCTTTTTGAGGGTCACACGGTATATATTTTATTGGCTGGCAAGCCATCTTCTTCAACCGTAACTCTTTTCAATTTATTCTATAATTTTTGGGGTACCAAGTTATATTTTTCCATTTAAACGATAGTAAACAGACAAAGATTTCCCAAGGCTGAACAATATATAACAGTCTGCTTTTTCAAGGTATTCTCACTACAAATAACTGTTAATAAAATAAGCAATAACCAGATCTGAAATCAAGCTCCCTTTACCTCCCTCCTTAAATATGACTGTTGCATTGAAACAAAAACAGTCCATCCATGTATTGCGGCATTTCTAAGCAAAGATATTTCTGAAAACAAAAACTCAACGTAAAACAGTGAAAATTGCAGCAAACAAAAAGTACATGACTTGAAACAGCGACCCGAGGACCTTTTTTTAAATAGCTGTCCGGAGACCTATCTGTGCTGGAATTAGAGGAGCTGTTCCTGGAAATTTTGAAAATTAATTTGCCTTTAAAAACTTGCTGTTCAAATCTGAAAAATCTACCTATTGCCTGCTTGGCTGGAAATTCGGAGGTATTCTGTGGTTTTAGTAACCACTACTAAAGAATATATGTAGAATATATGTAGAATATATGTAGCTGTTCCTGTTTGTCAGGCTAGAAATTTATATGTGTTTCTTATAGGCTGCTTCTCATCCTCTACGACCTTCTATATGTTCAACGGCTTTGTATAGGTCTGCAATTCAGACTGTGTCCCTTGAATCGAGGTTGATCCTACTGATTTGCTGCCTCGTTTCAGGTTTCAATTGTTAAAATTTATTGTAGACCCAGGAGGTAATAAACAATGTTATTTTTGAACGTTTGGAAGAAAAACTGCGTCTAAAATCTACACAGAACCCTCGGGAGAAAATGCCGTGTGCGTAAAAATCGAAAACAAGAAGGGTCCAAAAATGGGCTCAGACAAATACGATTGTTTATTGTGTTTATTCTGCAAATTTTCTCTTTTCGGATTGACTGAATGATTTTGTTACCGTGGCTGATTTGGACGAGTGAGTGTGTATTCTGTTTTAAACGTTCGGCCGCATGTTTTAAACGTCCGGCCGAA
>JAUJPO010073286.1:0-11496 GCA_032270745.1 Tiaropsis multicirrata
TAGAAAAGACAAAGGAAGCAGTTCTCTAAGGAATTCTCGTTCATCATCCAGCTTCGCTATTACATATTCCTGCTCTACCATATGAACAAAAACACTTACTCTTGAGTTTGGTTAAATTCGCGAAATTTAATACACGCAATTTCTCGTTTAGAAAATAAATACACATTTGGCCATTGTAAAAACACAATTTCGAATGAGATTAGACTTACGGCAGTAGTTGCAAGTTCGTTTGCATTCTTTTTGAAGGTAATCAAGATAGTCAGGATCGGTGCAATAATCTTTATACGAGCTGCAATATGTACTTTTGTCTTTACAAGCTATCATAAGGAGGGAAAAACAATCATATTTTATGGCTAAAAATTCCTTCAAAATCTCACCTTTTGAGTGATGAGCAGAAAAATTACTTTACAAATTGCTTTTCCTATTGTTGTCTACAGGGGGTCGGGGTTGCGGTAACCTATGATGGTTGATGGAGGTGTAGGCTTTTTCTCATCCTCTAATCGAAATTATATCCCAAATATAAGTCCCATCGGGCCACAAGGTCAGTCCCCCCCCCCCCCCGGCGAATTCCCCTGAAAATATATTTTAGTGGCTAACCTGGTGGAGCATTAGTAGGCGGTAAACACAATGCACACGTAGAGGGACAGTTTTGTAACATGTAGGTGAACCATTGGTTTGATGGATCACAAAATCCAGATGTCTTCCATTGGCTGCAATATACTGATTTGTCTGCGCAACCTTGGGCTAGAAAATAAAAGCAATAAGATCACTTTCCGGTAGAGAGAAATTCATGTTACAAAAAATACCATAAAACATTGTAAGATGTAAATTATAAGTAAAATATTTCAAAATTGTAATATAATGGTAACATTTTAAGGGGAAAATAGTCGACAAAATCACACAAAAAATAGAAAAACAATCAAAAAAATTCAAAATCTCTAACACATTTTTTGGAGTGATTTACACCCTCCTCCTCGATTGTAAATTTACAAACACTTCTTATATGGTTCCCCAAGTATTATAATACTCAATTTTGACTCGAGATGAATGCAAGAGAGGAAATGGGAGAGGAGAGGAAATATTCCCACTATTTTTCTTAACATCAACCCCCCTGGATATCTGTGCCGAAATCTTCGAATCCCCCTGGATATAATAATAATAACATATATTTTGAGTGGCATGCTTCGAAAAATTCAACAGTTATTAGACAACTGAAGAATTTTTCCACGAAGGGCCACTAAAACAGAACAAGAACAGTAACGAGAACAAGAAAGAACATTTTAATTACTGAAGAAATGTGATTTTGCCTTTGACTTGAAAGTTACCAAGGACTTAGTTTTGCGGATATCATCTGGCAAATTATTCCAAACATTTGTAGCATTTTGGAGAAATGAAAACAGAAGAATGTGATAAACGTGACAATATTGAAATGAAACTTTTAGTTTCTTTCCGACTTGTTGTTGAAACTTAAAAGCGGAGTTGGATTGCATACCTTACCCTCACTTAACCTTCTCTTTGACTGCTGATTACTTAGCTACCGCAGATAATTTTAAAAATGAGAATAACCATCGAACGATAAATATACTCCAGTTACATTAGAGGCTAAGGTCTCGGTTATATATAACCTTTATAATTGAAATATGCTGCATCAGCATACCTTTCGTGTTCTCTATTGATAAGAAATTCTTTTTCTTCTTCAATTCTTTGTTGTTCCAGCAATTGTTTTTCTTTATGTTTCGCTTGTTCCTCTTCTAACAATTTCAGTTTCATTTCTGCTGCCATCAGCACTTCTTCACGTTTCATTCGCTCCTCTTCAATTTTTCGTAATTCAGCCTTAAAGTATTTTTTTGAGTTGATTTAAATATTATGAAAGATAAGCAATCATTAGTAGTACACGTTTTTTTATTAGAACATAGTTTATAAGAACATCGAGCCTTAGATTTGGTGGAAATTATTTCCAAAAACTATGAAGGACTCACAATTTTGAAAAAAATTATGAAGAGCATGGGAATTTTCCTAATGAAAGCATTTTTAAACAATATTTAAGAGTGGGGTGGGTGGGAAATTTCAGCGTGTATAGTTCAATCTATTGAAGCATAAAAGTTACACTCTACCCATCAGGCACGAAGCGTTGTTGTGACGTACAAACAACGTTGTTTCAACGTCAGAGCGTCGTTTGTACGTCGAAAAAATCTGGGAAAAGTGCTAGTAGTAAATTTTGGAAAAAACCTGAAGTGTCTTTCCCAATAAACCATCAAGACCTTGCCCTTACTATGATTATGCATCAACTTTTGATTTATGAGGAAATCACAAAAACGACACTCAAACACAACAACAGAAATTTTTCACAAAATGATACGTTTTTTTTTTGAATTTCTACCATAGGAGTATCTTTTTAAAGAAACCCAAAAGAGAAAAACTCGCTACTCTGGAAATATTTATTTCCTCAGACTATTTTTTCAGTTTTTTATTGAAAAATGAAAAAGAAAAATATCAAAATAAACTATTTTTAGAAATTTCGTAATATTTTCAAAAAAATTTATATTTTCATAAAATTTCAGTGAATTTCGTAAACCACCATATACCAGAAAAAAAATAGAAAAGAAACCACATGTTTCTAGTACCGTATAGGAGGGGTGCACAGAAGTAAGAACCAGACTTTTTCGGACGCTCTGTAAATCATTTAATTATGATAGATAAACAGACAGACAAATACTTAGAGGGGGGCTTTTCTCACTAAATTTTCGCCAAGTGACGAAAATAAGCCCGACGAATAATTTTGTTGATGAAAATTAAATTAAATTGAAAATATGAAAATATGATTTTCGTCGGGGAAAAGTGACGAAATTTTTTTGCCAAGTGACGAAAATTTTGCCCGACGAAGTATTCCCCTATAACGTAAATCACTCTAGAAAATGTGTTCGAGATTTTTATTTTTTATTTTTTATGATTTGATGTAATTTTTCTGCGATTTGTTGTGATTTGTTGTCGAAAAAAGTTGGTCGTAATATATGCGACGGCTCACCTTTTCCAATTCCTTTGCTTTTTCAAGTGCCAATCTTTCTTCTTCTTCCCTTTTCCGTTGTCGTTCTTCCTCTAACCTCTCTTCTTCCAATAGCCTGCAACGTTCCTGTTCTTCAAGTCGTTTTAAGTCCTCTATAAGAGAATAGAATACAGCCTAGTGAAAACAATATATTCTTTATCATATTTTTTCAGTGACAACACGTTAGTCCGTTGTCTCGACCTTACCATTTAAATGAGAATGAAATTACCGTCTACAGTTATTGTGAAATATTTCAGAACTCTAGCTCTTGTAAGAATCAAAATGAGGTTCCATCATTCAGAAGAAAACGTTACCTTCGAAATGATAATATTAATCTATTTTGGAGTAGAAGGCATGGAATTTCGTACAGAGATGGAAAGTAACATTTGAGACTCGCCCCCTCTCTAGAACACCTGTTTATTTTATTTTACAGACCAGATTGACTGCTAAAGATAAATATAATCATAAATTTCTTATAATGTAATTGTTGACAAGAAGTTGACAAGCCAAAAACATGTTGACAGAATTTTAATAACTGTTAAAGATTTTCAGGTGTTAGTTTTGTGTGACATTTTGGTTTGCAGATAAGGGCTTAACAGTAAAGTGTCAAAACCCTGAATCAATTAATTTATACAATATAAGGAGCTTGTCCAAATATGCAATGTTATGTAAAGGTTAAAAAATTTTACTTTACAAATTACTGCTCTGGATTTTCGCGGAGTTTGATTTCGTAATTTTTGGGTCAACCGTGAAATTAAATTCTGTGAAATATTGAAAAATTAACATACTTTAAAAGTCTCGATGGCTTTGGGAAGTGCAAAACTCTAAAAGTTGTACACCCGGTATGTACATTCAAATCTTAGTTAACTCATAAAGTTATTATTGATCTGCGTAATTATAATTGAAAAAGAATATAGGAAAGTAAATGAATAAATAATTGAAATGCAAAAAGAATCCGGAATTTGCTCTCTATTTTCGGTGTTTCTGTTAGGAAAAATGACGCAATGATAACTTACGCATTTCATGAATGAAAATCCCCTTGGTCTCTTGCTTAAGAACAACAAACTTTTGCTTGTAAATAATTTTCCCCAAGAGCCTTACCGTGAGGCTCTTAGTATGTTAATCTACAAAAAATTTCGCTTCTAACGGTACAAAGAAACCTAGTGCGGAAATTTTGCAAAGGCTATTTTTAATTCGGCCGGACTAGTTTGCTTTTCAAAGAAACGGTTATTCCGTTATCCTTCCTAGTTCAACGTTTTTCTCTCCCATTTATCATAATACCAATGTCGAGGAAAAAATGATCATTACGAAATGCCATCACTATGCACTTACAGGTTTTGAAATATTATGTCCCAATTAGGAAATATTTAACAGCTTTTTGACTACCTGAACACGTCATCCTGTGCTCCTACGACACAACACAAGAATGTAAAAAAATGATGTGACAGTTCGAACTTTAAAACTCCCTGTAGTTGAGTCCAGTTTTTTCATCAAATTTTCAGTGGGTTTTCTTATGGTATTTCTTTGTTTTAAAGGCGAGGGAGAGAACATCCAATCTTCCACTAGGGTGGTTCGTTCAGAATTCTCTTCGTTAACTGATGTTCCATGAAACGTGAGATTCCAGAATTATCATCCATGACCATGACCCTTTCTTTACTATCTAGCATGATCTGCTCTTTGACCGGTAAACAATGTTTTCACTCGATAATCATTTTTAGATGGGAAATCAAACATCCCTCAAGAGCTTGAAGTATGAAAATTTCTACTGACGACCCTGGTGTCTCTTCACTGGAAAATGCTCAACCTTTTGGGTTATTTCTATATAGAAGTAAAGTTATCATGTCAGTGGAGCAGGGTAACGAACAATGAATGGTATACCTTTAAGTGACTCAGCCTTTTCTTTTTCTTCTTTTGTCATTGCAGCAATTTGAGCATTTTTACGAGACATTTCTAAATCCATCAAACGTTTATCTTCTCGCCGTTTTTCTACCTGTGAAATGGAGAAAAAACACTTTTTTAAAACACACTGATACGAACCTAGATAAAGTTTTATATTATGGATGACCAGCTCTCCCACAAACATCTATCAGTTTAAATAATAGGAAAAAGTTTTCCTTTAATTGTAACAGTTGAAGAAAACTATCAAACACCAGAAAACTTGTACCAAACAATTATTGTTTAGGACTTTTTTGAGAAGAAGAGCGATGGCCGAGTGGTAGGGCGCTGGTTTCCAAATCGGAAGGGTATAGTTTCAAGCCCCACCAAAATTGACCACCGTAGTAAGGTCACCTCTAGCGTTGGTAATTAGCCCCAGGTGACGGTCCGGGTCACATAATAACCAATCTTTGAGAATGGAAGTTTGGACCCTAATGGGAAGTTGGTACCCTAAACATAAATTGCTTGAAGAAGAAATAAGAGAATAGGATCAGTTAAACGCACCTCTTGTCTTCTTTTTTCCGCTTCATCTTTTCGTTTTTGTTTTCGTTCTTGAGCCATCAGAGCACGTTTATCGTTCAACGCCTTCTTCATTTCCTCTTCTTGTCGAAACAAATGCGCTTGTGTATCTTCAAACTCCTTCTTACTTCGCTCAAGTTTGTCTTCTTTCTCTTCCACAACTTTCATTTTTTCTTTTCTTTTTTCCTCTGCTTTCTCCAGTTGCCTATATTAATCCAATTAGATCAAAATCAAATGTCCGAAATGATTGACATTCCTTTTATCAACTTTGTGCGCAGAAATTCTAGTTTTTAATAAAGACGAGGAAGACAATATATATGTTGTGTTGTTATGAAAAAGGCATCTTTATTAAGAAGTAGAGAAAGATTGCGTCTACCTTAATTTTTTTATATCAGCAATTCTCTCCTTCTTTCTTTCTTTTTCATCGTTACTCAACTTCTTTGCTGAACCTTTGGATGATCTGACCGAACGCAGGCCACTCGCTGATTTCGATTTCCGTCGCGCGGTCGCGGTATTAACCTCGTCTACGGAAAGGTGAGATTTGCTTCTAAGTCGAGAAGTTGCAGGTTTCTTTTTGGCATTGTCTGTTTCTTCATTTTTTGTTGATCTGGTTAAAACATGTGCTGATTTTGCTCTTTGGATGGGTTTGTCTTTCTTCTCTGTGTGTTCTTTTGACATTTCAACATCAAGAAGACGACTCTTTGTATCGCGTATGTTTAAGTTCTGAAAGTTCTGCAGGCTGGTCATGTTGTTTGGTGAAAGGTAACCATTCTTCTATAGAAAGAAAATATATATCTTACTAATTCGGATAAACTTTTGCGAGATAAACTTCGCGAGGTAAAAGATTCGCAAAGTTTTCTGGATATAAACTTTCACGAATTGGAAATGTCGTAGTGGTGTGGTGGTCATCGTTCTCGACTTTCGTTCAGGAGGCCCGAGTTCGATTCCCACTGTGGTACTACGGTTCACTTAACAAGTGAACGCACCTTCGCTAGGGTCAATCCATACCATGTGAGGGAAATTGGGTACCATAACTCTGAAACAAGAGTGTGGGTAGATATATCAGACGTTGTGGTGTGTGGAGGCACTCATAAGGTCTTACGCATGCGAGAGCAACATGCTCTCCCGCGTAGTTCGAGTGTCTCTACTATGCACCATGGTATCTGTGTGTCGCGCGCACAGAGCCGGCGATATTTGGAGAACGCTATGCTTCCTACTTGAAAAAGAGGAATTCCTACTTCGAAAGGAGTAGGACCCATTCCCCCATGGGGAGGGCCTATCTATCTATTCGCAATTAAACTAAGACCAGATTGTCATTCTTTACCCAGTGGAAGTTTTATGAATAGGTTTTACTCTCATAAATTTCGTAGAATTTTGTATAATTCGTTATTTTCCATTTTCTCTCAGTAGGATACCCATCAAAAGAAGCAAAAGTCAAAGTGCATTGCACGAGCTTGAACAAGAAATTATGAGAGATGTTCCTAAAGTGTTAGTCTTATTTTATATCTCTAGTTTTTGGCCTATTCTCGACAGGGAATTCTATTTGGTATGTTTTGCTTTTGACATTTCATATAGTTACTTGCACAATTGTTACTCAATGTATAGCAAAGGTAAAAGAATTGACATGTTTCATTCCATTATACCTTCTTCTATACTCAGGTGTTTTTTACATATTTTTCTGTTTTGGGAGTTATATTTTTACCAATCCAAACTTTTTCCTTAGTTGTAATTTATCATGGTTCAAAGACAACTATTGGTATCCTTGGTTAGACGAATCATTTAAAGAGCAATTGACTGATAGCGAACGAGGTAAACGTTGTTCTATTTTCATTCTTTTATCCGTTCTGGGCGATATTTTTATAGCTTGTAGCCTTCAATACTATCTTTGGACATTGAATAGTGCCAAAAACAACAAATTCAGTTTTACGACAATCAATGTCTAATACTTCGATGCTTATGCCAGAAGTCAGAAAGAAAATTTTTCCTCATTTCCATTTCCATTATAAAACTGATGTTAAAATCTTCTGTTTTATGATGATTTCTGAACGTTGAAGGATTCCAACTCTACTTTATTTTAGATGAGGAGAGCATAAGCTACATGTTGAACAAGGATTCCAGGTTTGCATCTCATTCAACACATTTACCACTATAAAGATAAACGTTTCTGAGTGAAAGCTCATCACTGCTCACTATAAATGTTTTTGTTATACTGGTCTGATTTTTGTTTTTCTACTTTTCATCATTGTTCTATGAGGCCCCCCAGTGGTTTGCGTGATTGCGTGAATGGGCTTTTTCGTTGCGTGAATGCGTGAATTTTGATTTTTTTTTCTGCCGGGGAACCCTGTTTTGCAGCAAAAAGCTAGTACAAATTGAAGTATTTCGAAATAAAGGGAGGGTTTGGACTTGTAAGGATTGATTCAGGTAAGGGGGGAGGGGGGGGGTTCAAACTCTTGCAAAATTTCCCCCGATTTTCACGATTTGCGTGAAAGTTTCCTCGACTTTGGAAAAAATCGGGATTGCGTGAATTTCGAAAAATATTTGCATGAATGCGACCAAGTTTAATTTCCACTGGGGACTATTTTGCTCACAGGGTCTGTGGTATAGGGATGTTTTAATGATTTCATACCCCTTAAGAAAAGATACACAGTTCAACGATGCTTTATTTGTTATGTTTCAGTCGTTTAAGTTCAGTTGCAAGTATTCTTAGTGACGACGAAGCATGGGGATATCGGAAGGAAGTTTTTACGGAAGCCGATCAACGATATCAGGTAAAGTTATTATCAAAAACTTATTGTTGTGCCGAATTCAAAAAGTTCTCATAATCAGTTCTCCTTACTGCATATTTTAGACGATACATATTTTTCCACCACTCCTATTTAAATTGTTCTTTAAACCGCAGAGGATGGTGAAATATCTTAATTGCCTCATAAATGCGTCGGACTTTATAACTTTTATATATCTGTGCTTTTCAACCGGTCTTGAAATATCTACCGATTCCTTTAGCCATCAGTTTGTTACGCACGATAAAATAATCGAGTTGAAGGATAACTCGGAAATTAAAGTGCACCTATCGGTAAGAATTAACGTTCGCCGCTGGCTTCAAGCACTATAAAAGTCGATTTAAGTAACTCTATTTAACCCCTCCGCTTTTTTTTATCGTAGAGAATTATGGTTGAAATTGAGAATTTGACAAAGAAAATGGAAGAACCGAACAAATCTACTCTCATGGGATTTCATTTATGCAGAAGGGGTGCATGTTATAGAAAGGTTTGATATTTTCTCTATTCAGTACAAATTCTTTTCTACGGAAAAATCCTAATAAGCCGGATGTTTACCACAAGTTTTATTGTTAAAAATTCAAAACTTGTTGCAAACACCCGGATTTTTTGGATGTTTCCGTATAAAACTTCACGTAATGTATGTCACGAATTTAAATGATAATCACGGTTTTAAGTATGATAACTACTTTAGTCCGTCCATAATTCCGATGAAACAAGTCTATTTAAGTACATGAATTATGTGTACATATACACGAATATTGAAAGTGGGGTGTTGAAAGGAGTTAATATCGGTCAAATCTTTTTTCCATAGAACTTGGTTTCTCTTAAAATTGAATTTCCTTCGCCTTAATCAGGTTGGGGATTTGCAAAATGCTTTTCAAGACCTGAACACGTAAGTTTATTTATTCATTAATTTTCTTTGCCCTTCAATGACATTGCGCTCGTTATTTCTCTGTCTACAAAATATGGGTACATGAAATGTCAAGTGTTTTGGAAGAAAATAACTAAGTGATATTAAATAATACGAAAGTTTTATTAACCTCAAATATCATATTAAAGATTGATCAAGATGTTACATGTCTGCGAAGAAAATGTTGTGACACAACAGAAAGTTGAAAAACAGCGCGAGTTTCAGAATTGAGGGATTTTCAGCTTGAAAAGGCTGGAAAACGATGCTTATGTCCTATGTGAAAAGGCCGGGGTTTTCCTATTATCATCAAGTGCAAAATTTGTAATATAGTACCATACGTGTCTAAAAATAATTTCGAAGTATAGATTTTAATTATTAAAAATGTATGCAGCCTGACTAAAGAAACTCGTAAAAAATCATAATATAAAATGATATGCTAATAGTATCAAAACTATCCGTTTATCAACTTGTCTTTTCGTCGGATTTCGAAGAAAAGAACGATTTAATTTCTGTAACAATATCTCTTAACATTAACAAGTTGACCAAGTAGAAAAATCCACATCCAACTTTAACAATTATTAAAGTCTCTGATAACATTAATTTGTACAACACATATGGTCCTAGAATGAATCGCATTGGGATGAAAAACAACGCGTAGATAACTCGAACAGCTGTAATCCATTTCGATTTCTGCAACTCTGGTTTATCAAAGGAATAGAAGATCCAGAACGCACACGGAGTAGTAAACTCACCAAGCCACAGACATAATATGATATCAAAACCACATCGCTGGTAATACCATATGGATAAGGTGATTAAGAAGCTTAAAACGTGATGCAAAAACATATACCAGGCTTCCCCGAGTTTGATGCTTAACGGTAGATCGTAAAGAAAATATCCAGCACTTATACCAACGATTAAATTCTCTTGCCACGTTACCGTGTCTCCAATTCTACTAATATCCAACGACGTAGGATTAGTGTAAAAGTACCATTCTATCGAGCGCACAATTCCAACACCGTAAACGCCGTATACTAAATTTGCACTGTCCCAGAAAGTGAAACCCAAAAATTTGTGAAAGAATTGAAGAAGTGTGAAACATCCAAGTGCAGATGCTATGATAAGATACATCTTTCTTTTTTGTTATTATTTTGTTGTTGTAAAGACTGAGAAGATTTCTAAAATGAGGTAAAAGATCTTCCATTAAAGTTTCAAAGTATTCAATTTGGTCAGGATATCAATCTACTTACTAGTTTTAAAGCCTTAAAAACGTACAACATAAAAAAATTTGATAGCCATTTTGATAATTGTGATGTAAAGTAATCGCACAAAATGGCGGCTAAAATTAAAACTGAATCAAAATTGCTTAACCGCAGTATAATGTCAAATAATGAAGTCCAATGTCATTGATATGTTCGTTGAATACAGTAGACAGAAAACAACATCATCATAAAATGTGTACATTCAAACACAACAAAATAAACACACTGTAACAATGTCATTCTGTCAAACACGGAAACGAGATAAATGAAGATTATTAAGTTAATAAGAGAAAGGGGTTTACCTTCTAAGTAAAGATCAAAATACTTAAACAACAAGAGCCGATGCTTGCTGTTTTAAATGTTTTCAATTCAAATAAAGCCACAGTAGACAAAGTTGCTTGCTTAGTATGTTTTGTTAAAAGTGATGCATTCTTCTATTGATTAAGGTCAACCTCCTACTGTACAGTACAAACCAAAAAACTTTGAATGTCGTTATTATTTTGATGACGTAATTGACGTCAAACATCAACAACTGGAACGACTTCAGCCGCGAAGAAAAGAAAATAATTCGGCTTCAAATCAACAAAAATGTCTAGCATCAGTTTTCTGATGTGTTACATTTTCACCCTTCTGATAATCCGACGTTTTAAACTCATTTCTCAAAAAAGTATTTCTCATGAAACGTAAAAATCATTGGAATGAGGCTGGAAAAAGCCAAAGATATAAGAAAAAAACGCTCTGCAAAAGAAAGAAGAATCTAAGCTTGAATATAGAAAATTTGGGCAACTGAAGAAAACAAATTAAGAACTGATTTGTAGTGAACACTCGGAGATCAAGAAATACTTAAACAACAAGAGCCGATGCTCACCTAAAGATTTCATTGTTCTTATTAAAAATAGTGGAGTTAACAAAATTGAAGTAGATTCGTACTGCACAAATTAGTTTAAAGCTTCTCAATGTCTGGAAAGAATACACGCTTTTTTTTTATAAGAATGGTGTAAATCCATTTCATCATGGATATTCTTAACTTTTTGGTCGAAATCATCA
>JAUJPO010073297.1:0-11495 GCA_032270745.1 Tiaropsis multicirrata
CCCTCCCAAATTGAAATATCCGATTACATTTAAGAGATAGCCCAAATTTGACTTTCTCGCCCGAACTTCAAATTTCGGAAAACGAGGAAATAAGGGAAATTGCCAATATATTTCGACACCGATTGTAGACTACTAATTTAAGAAAATCGAGACTAATGAGGAAGTTCCTATAAAATAGAAAGAAAACTACACAAATTTGATCAATAACATTAATTAACAATGTACTACTGTATCTCGTTTACCCATAGGTGTAAATTATTAAGTTAATTAATTAATGTTCTTCGTCATATTTATGGAGTTTCCTTGATTCGAGGACCATGTCCTCGAAACCAGGAACGCACTCACCAGGGGGTGCTTTGTTCAATTTTCTAACAATGGCTTTCAACACTTCCTTGATTTCCGTCCAAGCGTACGTCTTTAAAGAGTTGGCCCTTTGAAAGCCACGTTTAATTTCTTCATTTAACAGTTTTTCGTACGTTAGTTTTGACACATACTTCCTCTTGCGTAATTCCTCTTTTAAGACGTAAAAAAGTGCCAACAACAAAGTTCTGGGAATCTTGGTTGTGGCGTGCCAATCATTTGCTTGAGGTTTTTCGTTAAGTAATTTTCCAGCATCTAAATACAATAAATCTTAATTAAAATAACCCTCAAATTTGTTTTATGGACACAAAAAAAGTTTTCCATAACTCGCAAGTGCGTGTCAGAAAAGAGAAAGAAATTTTATGACAAGACAATAACACCACCGGGACAGGGGATAAAAGGTGTACGAGGCTACTTGAAGACATTCAATGAGTTTTAAATTTGTCGTCGATACATGAAACTACAGCAAGCATTCATACCTTTTTTGGAAGAAGAGGCCTGCGAAGAAGAGGCCTGCGAAGATGAAGACGAACGACGTTTTTTCGCGGTTGAAGCAACATCTAAATACAATAACTCTAAATCAAAATAAGCCTTAAATTTGTTAAAGCCATCCTCCTATGAACCCTAACCCTAACAGAATAAAAGAAAAATCTTATAATAGTTTTGAGAGCCTTTGTCGGCTTCAAGGCTTCTTTCAGAAAATCATATCAGAGAAAACAAGAATTAGAAATTCTATGAAATATAATTTAACCCGCTAGTGCCAAATTGAGAAAGTCCCGAAACCCCTCCCCCACTCTAAGAGAGGTAAGGAGGTAAGGGGAGCTAAGCTTCTTACCAATAAGTACAACTTTTGAATTGGTTTTAGCTTCAATTCGCGGTCGTTTCTTTGGAGGAGAGTCTGCATTTAAAAAATAGAAAAAAACAAATATTAGTCAAAGAATCTCTTAATTAAGCCTTCCGTTATTTCTCACAGCACTTTTAAATCAGCCTAATCAAAAGCGAACGTTAAACACCATAAACAGTTAAATATAATTAATCAAGTATCTAAATCTAAGAGAGGTAAGGAGGTAAGGGGAGCTAAGCTTCTTACCAATAAGTACAACATTTGAATTGGTTTTAGCTTCAATTTGCGGTCGTTTCTTTGGAGGAGAGCCTGCATTTAAAAAATAGAAAAAAACAAATATTAGTCAAAGAATCTCTTAATTAAACCTTCCGTTATTTCTCACAGCACTTTTAAATCAGCCTAATGAAAAGCGAACGTTAAACACCATAAACAATTAAATATAATTAATAAAGTATCTAAAAGATATACACCTTGTTGTTCTATTGGTTTGCCATTCCATGTCTTTAATGGCTCCAAACCACATCCTGAAGAAAGAACATGCTTTTTATTACTAATTGTCTATAATTTGGACGGCTATTCCAGCATGCTTTACGTGCATTGTAAAGGTATTACAATTGTAGTTGTTATCATTGTAGTTGTGGTCGGCTGGGCACAAGATAGGTTATAAAAGGCAACTCACTTTTCAGATGTTCTGGGTCTATCATCGTCGGCAAGGCTTCATCCTCTGATGATGAATCGTAACGTTGGTCTAGAAAAGACAGAGCAAGCGATCAAAGTCAATTTCATTTTATTTATCTGACTGACACTAATCAGTGAAAGCTAAAAAAGGTAGTTATGAGAGGTAGTATGGAAACTAATGGTAATTAATGATTGTGACAACAAACTTGATTGAGATCTGTAAAAATCGAAACATCATAAAGAACATGTGTATTTCCATATGTGATTAACTCTTATCAAATGTATAATTTAATGCGCTAAACAGTGCAGGGATTTGTGAAATAAGTAGAAAAATATGAAATTACCTATTTCTTTAAACTTTAGGTACTCATTGTACACTAAGCAGTACTCCGCTTGTTGGGTTGTGAAACCCATGTCGATGATGATGATTTTGACGGCCAGGGGGAAGACAACGTCAAAAATGTAATTCATGCTTTCAATAGCATAGCCCTTCAACCCGTTCGGGATAAAGCATCGAAGCTTTTCAACGAATTCGTCGACGACGTCTTTTTGCAATGATGCTAAAATAAATGGTTTTCATCATTAATTATTAACAAACACATAGTGAGCTATACTCAAAATGAATATAACGAGCATGACACTAATTAAAGCAAAACAATTCCAAAGTCAAAAAAATAATGCATTAGTATGCACTACATAGAATCTGCACCCTGAAGAAAACAAAGTTTTAATTTGGCAGGAAAATATTTTTATTCTTTCTCGCATAAAAATCTTACATACCAAAGGCAGCTCTTGTCGACTTTAAATTCCTCAATAAAGGTTTTGTGATCTTTTCGGATTCCACCCGTCCGTCTTTTTTCTGAAAGCAACAATACAGAGTTACACAGCATTCATTCGTTTGAGAACCTTAATTTCACAAGTAGACAACACACCTCCACAACTCCCAGCTGAAAAGGGTCGCCCACACCTGTATGTATCTCAACCCCAACCAGCTACGCCAACCTACACCTCTGAATTTAAAAGAGTCCCACTAAAGATCCAAAACAGTAAAGATTTTTTTCTTTCTAAGTTTGCTTTATTTTCAATGTTGATTAGCACTGCCATGGGATTAGAATTTAACATCATCCATTAAAAAGCTAAGAGACTAAAAACCCAACAATAACTTAAGTATTCAACCCTTGCCAGAGAAATTTTTCTCCTATGGAGAATTTCAACCAGATTGACTCTTTGAGGTGCCCAATATGATAATTTGTCATTTGGTCCTATTGACTCATTGGAAAACTAAATGGAATGTAAGGAATCCTACTTTCACTGTGAAAAAGAGTAATTTTGGGCGATCCCTAATTAGAGTTTTGAACTTTAAAGAATGGAGTAAGAAAGTCTCGGCCATAATAAGCAAGGGAAATGCAAATAACATGGAATGCTTAAAAAGATAAAATGCAAAACAACGGTAATATTCTGTGCGTACATTATTCAAAATGTAGTGGGCTGTACCGCTATACTCAAAGAATGTTTCATAGCGATAGGAATTTAATTTTCCCATCCCTAGCTGTTTTAGAAGATCTTGATGCATCTTGATGAACCCTGTGATGTCCTCTTTAGAAAAAAGCGCCAAAGTGTTCATGACCATCTTGAACGTCTCTAGCGGTAGTGCTTCATCTAAAGTAAGTGAGAAGAAGTACTTCAAAACGTGAAAAAAAGAGAAAAGAAGTCAACATGAGAGAAGCAAACGAAAGAGAGAAATATGAGGCAATATGGCCAGTTTACAGAAAGAATGTTACCCAGGTAAAGATCATTTCTATTTTTTTTGGTAAACCCATTTCTAGTGAACCCGATGGGAAACGTTCTATTGAATCTGAATATTTTAGTGTCTCTATTAGAAAATTATGACTTTTGGAACTACCCAGCAGACACGAACGTTGTTTTAACATCCTTTGTTAGGAAAAAAAGAACGTTATTTGGACGTTGAAACAACGTTGAATTAACGTTGTGTGTCTGCTGGGTATTTAAACTTATCGGAAAATCTGCTGGTCAGTCTGTCGAAAAAATCTCAAATCTCCTGCGAAGAATTCAATTTAATCGAGAAGTATTAAACAATTCCATGAAAAAAAAACTTTAAACTTTAAGTACCTTCTAACCCAACTTGGTATTTTATCAGCTTTTCATTTAGGTTCTTAATCTCTTGAGATGCTTCATCTGATGATAAAAGAGTTCATTAAATTCTTACATGGAATTTCAAACTTCTTAGGGTAGTTAATGAAGGGTAATAGGTTCTCAGAGAGGGTTGCATCTAGGATAACCATTTCCGCCCCAAAAGTTCATATCGCAAATGAGTAAGGGGTGCTGAAAAAATTACAACAAAGCAGCGAAAGTGTCAATCCCAAAGCCAGTATACATAAAAATTACAACGGTCCTATTTTCACACTAGAATTTAAAAGAATCTTAAATATAAAGCTCATTCTTCACTTCTACTTAGAAAGGGCATCTTAACTATAATTTGGAGCCAAGGCAGCAGGAGATAAAATTGTACTTAATAAGTATGTTTAAAGGCCCGCCATACCTCGAACTACTTTGTAAAGGAGACAATCTACCACGTCCTTTACGATTTCCACAATTTTCACATTTTCAGTAGTCTTGTCTAGAAATATTAAAATTTGTTACAGTAAGCTCTTGATTTGAAAGCAAATGGAAAACGTCAAGGAAACGTTTCATAATAAAACCATAATCAAAGTTCACGATTGAGAATAATAAGTACATATAATGGAGTCAAGCAGCACTCGATGAAATATTTCACCAAATTAAAAACTAATAAGAATGCTTACCATTTACGTTGGCAGTTTTATTAACGGTAGTATCGTCCACAGTAAAATCAATGTGGCGAGAGTTGTTCGACCTTTCATCTAAGTAAAAATAAAATGTGGGAAGAAATTACATACATATACATGCTGGGAACAATTTGTTGCAAACTAGCTGGGTCTATTTAGATGGTTGGGTTAGAAAGTGAGAGTTACTGTTATAAATACAAGTTGCATTTGGACACGAACCCAGACTTGCTCTACGGACACACACTTGGAAGAGAGTTGCTAAAAGGAGTCATTGCTTACGATCAATAGCATCAGTAGTATCAATTGCCTTCGCTTGCATTTCATCATCCGAATTGACACCTTCAACTAAGAGAACAGAGAAAAAGATATCAAAAGATCAACCCTTACAGCAGATGTTTTTAAGGACAACATGATCTAGTTTTGTATCTAGTATGTAATCAAAAAAATTAACTTGACACAAGCCCTAGACTTGCTCTTTGGACATTTAAGGGGGTTTCAGATGTTTTGGAATATTTGGCTTATTAACACCATTTATGGTCCTCAAAACTTTTCGATGACATCGAAAGATAAAGGTATCTCTGAGCCAAATAAAAAAAATAATCTGATAATCCCTTAAAAAGTTTACATACTACTTTCACACTCTTGCAGACAATCCTCCAGCACTTTCTCTTCCTCTGCGTCTGGTCCAGAATCTAATGAAAATAAGAATAGGTGTTATTGTCTCATCACTTAAAAGGATTAGTTGTTCCCATTCACTTGGTACATATTCAAATTTAGTGAGACAGTACATGCAGCTGTATGGCAAAGTTTGTATAAAGAACCAACAGAAAACAAAGTTTACCCATAATCTTGGCGATCTCTTTTTCCAGCCTCTTATCCACAAAATCCTCCCCAGTCTGGGCCTTGATGGTATCAGCATTTTCTTTCAGCCACTTTTTAAGGATTTGAAGGTTGTTAGGGGTGGCTTTTACTTTCTCTTGGCACCTTTTCGCCGCTTTCCGGATGCTGCTATCGATCTCGAAAACCTGGAATATGAAGAGGAATAGCGAATAAGTAGTTGAAGGTTTCTAAATTTAACAAGGTTTCTATGAGGAACGATATAACAGCTGTAAGGTATGCGAATTTCATTGGATATGTACTCTTTTTATTTCTTGGAATCATTACAGCATAGAATCAGACTACGCACACTGAATTGTACATGATATTCCTTTAACAGAGATTTTAGAAATTAAAAAAAACGGCGTACTTCATAGCATTTCAGAGACATCATAATCGCCTCTCGTTTGGCAAAACGTTGCACATAAAATTTCTTGCTAGTGAAGGGGCGGTGCTTCAAAAACACCTCGGCGAACCGGTCGAAGTCACCACCTAAAACATAAAAATTTTAAAATCACACGTCAACAGGTTTAATAAGTAATACAGAAGTAGTCTAGCTTATGATAAATTTTTATATGGATTAGTTTAGTATTAGTTTCTCATTGATTTGCCTAAGTTTCATTACATAGAATCTAGATAAAAAAGGGTTGAAAAATGACAAAGTATACGTTATGACAGTCACCTTGATTGCATGCAAATTCCGTGGCAACGGCAATGCGAATTCTTGTGGCCGAAATGTTCCCATTTATATCCTCGCTATCCATCATTCCAGAACATTGGAATGCTTTATCCAGTGCCTTTGCTATTGCAGGCTGGTTCAAGGGGAGGGCATTTTTACTGGAGGGGAAGATGGGTCTGTAAAAGAAATATTTAATGTGTCTAAAGAGCAATTCGGGGTTGAAAATTAAAATTTTTTGAAAGCAAGCATAAAAACGAAATTTTGTAAAAAAGAAATTAGTTTAACATAGCTAACCCCGATCAGAACTGTCTCAAAATACTATACCAGTCAAATAGAAAAAATATATTTTGCTCTATAGACACATATAGAAACGTAAAGTGTCTTTTACTTGTTCCTCCTTTCTTCATTTCGTTTTCATCATGAAGGGGTAAGGTGATAGATAATATGCACTTTCAGACATAACGTCATGACCAACACTTAGCTGGTTTTAAAATTAATATCACGACAACTTATTCCCAACTGGGTTTATTATAATGTAACTCTATTTACGAAAATATCATTTTGGTAATCATTTTAAAAAGAGGCCAGTGCTGTTCTTGAGGTAATTTAAGCAAAGGGCCTATTGCAGAGAAATAAATTTTATAGATGGTCCACCATACTGCTTGGCCAACAGATTGATTGATAAAAACAAAGAGAAATATGATTGGGTTGCCATGCAACCTGGCCTTGGGCATCTTAATATGAACCAAATGAAAGGATTTTTCAAGGTGATTTTTTGTTTTTTCTCATTAAAGATTTCCCTTATTGTCCCTTGTGTCTGCAATCAAACACAAACTGAAAGGTTACTTTGTCAATTTGTGCATAACATGTTAATAAAGAGTTAGTGAAGTTATATTCCAGCTTCAAAGCAGCTCAAATTTATTTATGTTTTAATCCATTCCATTCAGGGGATCCATATAGTACGTACGCAGTGAATGGGGGAGAGGGGGTTTAGCAAAAGTGTTTGTCTATTGTTTAAATTACGTCATTTCTATTGTTTTCTGCGTACAAGGGGGAGGGGGTGTCAAATATTTGGAAAATTCTTGCCTACATACTATATGGATGACCCCAGGGGTCAGAGTTGTGTTAGTATTTTTCTTCAAATTTCAAAAAGTCAAGTGTCAAGTTGGTATATATCAATACCAAAATGAGGGACTCCTTTTTAAAATAAATAAGGGAATCTTTAAAAGTTGATATTGATACCAAAATGATGGGTTGGTGGAGTCTACGTTCAAATTTCAAAAAGTCAGGTTTTCGGGCCCTGGGTTGGTATCTTTGACCCCTTGAACCACATTATTTATTTCATAAATTAATCTTGGAGTTTATCTATTCTATTCTGTTTTTTAATGTAATTTTTAAGAAAGTCTAATGAGTTTTTCTATATATTTGAAATTTTTAGATTATGGACAAAGTATGCTTCGAACCCCTTGGTCAGGATGTACTCAACTTCAATTCAACATTTGCTTACTCAACATTCATTAGCTGTAGTGATACTCATAAAGCTTGGGAATCATTTGAAATTTTTTTGCATGGTACAGTACTTGAGCTTATTCGTTTGTATGCCGATAAGAAAAACATGGAAGAGTTGTCTCCTGAAGGATTTGTTGATTGGCAGTCAGAACAATCTTCTGCTACACTTAAGTTCATATTTCATTTGTTGGACTTTGCGCTTGGGATATACATTCAACGAGTTGGCGACCGCAATAACGATGCCAATGTTAGCAACGCTGGAAGGTATGCCTTCAATGACTGGTTTTATGGCTTTAATCATCCGTATTATCGGGAAATTGAATATAGAGATTTGTTAATGAAATCGACAATGCCTGAAGAAGTAGAGCAACAAACAAGAGAAAATTTGACATTCTCTTCTCACAATGTAAATAGCAGAAACCAGGGTGGGGATTTCATGCTGGAGCAAAAAGTCCAACGGCAAAAGTTAATGACTCCAAAAGGTACTGTTAAAAATTCTAGCTGGCAACGTATATCTAGATCAGTCGATACTATAGATGAAATCTATTCCAATGCATCCAAATTATTACATTTGGAAACTGATACTTACCCAAGAGTTGTACTGTTAAGCAAGGAAATTAATGAATGGAGAGCTATTTTAAGACAGTCCCAATTTCTTGAATACACAAGTAAAGAAACTGTCGATACTGTGTACAACATTTATGGTGACATTTTGAGTGATGACTTAGTAAATCTCACATCAAATCTTAAATCAAAACGCAAAGAATATTGGAGAGCTTACATGAATGGAACTTCTTTTGAGTCAATTAAATATGACTTGATCAAGATTTTTCCTAGTGATTGATACTGAAACTCAAAGCCCAATAATGCTTTCGAATTTTTATTAGTTTGATTTTTGGTGAAATTAAATTTTTTTCAAATTATCCTTGTTGACTGTGAACTTGTCAAAACCACAATTCTTTGCATTTTTTATTTGAAACTTTAATTTCTCTTTGCTCTTCAATAGATTGCACCCTTTTTAGAGACCTGACAAGAGTGAGATTCTGATGGAAGTAACTAGGAAGAGAAAATAATCTTTTTGAAAAAGAATGATAAAATATATTTCCCAGGGCCACAGTTGACTGGGTATAATTAATCTAATGTAAAATCTATATACATTTTGATAAAGAAAATAGTACTCTCTTGTGTATAAATATAAAAATATAGGAAAATGATAAACTCTGTGTGAGAAAATAATCAGTATTTTTGGGGAGCAAGAGGAGGAGGTTAGGGAACTGTAACCCTTCTAAAACTTTACTTATCCTTTGTGAGGTGCATGCACTGTTTATAGGAAAAATCCTCAAAATATTTTTAAGCATTAAAATAGAATAGTTTTTTATTGTAGCTCAAAGACAAACCTCCAATTTTTGACCAATCTATTTTCTGTAAAGCTATTTAAATATGAATTTTTTCACTCTTACTTTCAAAAAATTTAAGTGTAAAAACATTTTTTGAAATTAAACATTTTAGCATTGGAAAATAATTATGTACAAAATCAGGAGGTTTTCATCAGGACCATAAAGTGATCCTTAGGCCAAACGATCTATCTTCCTTTAGGGACATATGTTCAGAAATATGTTCATTAATTTACACCAAAAAAGTCTTCTTACATTTGAGATTGTAGTCAAATTTTGTTTTCAACAAGAAGTTATTTTTGTATAGTATATATAACCCATATAGCTGCATATAGGTCATATTTCCTACATGTGTAACTTTTAAATATCAAAAGAATTTAAAACTAAAGAATAATTACAAAATAGTGAAATTTTTCAACTTCAGTAATGAACAATGTTTTGTATGCAGAGTCTATTTCTTTGGGTTTTTTTTTTTGGAGTCCTGATGGTCCTCTTACTTTGAGTTCGCCTCCCCTTTTAACAGTAAAAGTTTTGGCTGATGGTGAAATGTCTTTTAACAATTGATCAGTGATTGCTGGTTTTAACGAATAACTGTCATGGTCTGTAAAAGGCAGAGGTGCTTTTCTTTCTTGTTGTGTTTGTCCTAGTATTATAACCTTGGGATTGCTTTGATTTTGACCAAACTGTTGTACAGGTTTTCGTCCATGTGTTGCAAGTATTCTGATTGTTTTTAGTGCGTTTGTTTGAACAATTGACGTGGGTGTTCGTGTGTTGGCTTGAACGGTTGACATGGGTACGAATGGATTCTTTTGTACGATTAATGAGTTCAGTTTAGCTGTGTTGGTCCGAACGATTGAGTTAGCTTTTAATGAATTTGCATGAACGATTGAATTTGCTTTTATTGAGCTTGCTTGAACGATTGAGTTTGCTGGAACAATTGAGTTTTCTTTTAATGAGCCAGCTTGGACGATTGAGCTTGTTTTTAATGAATTTGTTCGAACTATTGACATTGGTGCATTTGTTCGAACGACTGGCGTTGGTGCATTTGTTCGAACGACTGACGTTGGTGCATTTGTTTGTATGATTGACGTTTCACGTGTGATATTTGGTACTTCTGTTGTTGTTTGGGTAGGTTGTTCTTCTTGTACCTCTATTGGTGTTGGATAAGGTTGGGCTGATACGTCTGGTGAAACAACTCGAGAACCGAGGTCAAGATTTGTCGATTCAGGAGATGAGCCAAGCGAGAATGGCGAGCTGAGCGACAGTGGAGAGCCCAGAGGCGTAGGCGAGCCAAGTGACCTTGGTGACGTGATGGTGGATGAGGAAGACTGGAGTTGTTCATTGGTTTCTTTCATTCTCTTCTCGTGCATCATACCCAATGATGAACTGTATCTCTCTGTAACTTTTCTTTTTCTCCTACCATCTTCATGTTCAAATTCAATATACACTCTCGCACCAGTGACCAACTCATATTGATACGCTTTGAGAAGAAGTCCTGAGAAAAAATAAATAAAATCTTGCTATCAGAAATCATGAAAAGGTTTCATACTTCTAGAGCTATCTAGACCTACCACAATATATTTTTATCATCTAAACTCTCTAAATTATTTTATTTTCCATTGTCGCTAGATTCTTACAGTATTTATTTAGGCAATTGTCAATTTTGTAATTTGATTATTATTTTTGTAGAACTTGTTTATGTAGAACTGAGAAGATAAATTAAAAATTGAATTACATAACAAATCAATACCGTTTTTCCTTTTATTTCTGGCATCTGATCGCTTAGCTGGATTTGTGATGTATTCTTCAGCCCTTCTTCTTGTTTTTTTACCATTGGCCAAAGTTTCTTCTTTCGAGGAGTTTTTCTTATTGGAGTCACGAATTGGATATTTTTTGAGATTTTCATTATAAACAAAAGGTGTTTTTTCGATTTCTTCTAAGGTTTCTTTTTCCATTCTATTTCTATGTTTTTTACTTTTCGCTGTAAAAGAAAAGTTAAAGGGATAGTTCGGTTAAAATTGAGTTTTTTTAAACTCATTTTTTTAATCATGAACGAACTAAGCTTCTCTTACTCCATTAAAAAACATTTATTCGTGCTATCGACATCCATTGTTTACAGAAAGACCAATCTTTTTTAGCTCACTTTGTGTATGTGACGTCGCAGTTGCATAAAGTTCTCTATGATAAGCCTTGTTTTAGATGAGAAAAGCTGATTTATACAGATAATTTTAAAGTTTTTTTCATCAGAACCCAAGAAAAACCTTTGGGGCTATGAAGGTTTACTCCCCCTGCTTTTAAACTACGACTGTCTTTGCTATTTGTGGCTGTTT
>JAUJPO010073308.1:0-11493 GCA_032270745.1 Tiaropsis multicirrata
CCAATTACAATGTGACAGTCTTTTGTTTACAGAACTATTTTGCGAATGACACATTCTTAAATTATTTTCATCTTCAAAGCTAATATCTCTTGTGATTGTAAGTTCTTCAACTCTGATCACGTGAATATGTGAATGCGGATGATCTCCATGTATTTGAGTCTGTAAAGTACCTTCAGTAACGACTACTTGAGTCTGTTAATTATTCTCGTTGGTGGTCGAAGATTGAGTCTGTAAATTACCTTGATTAATGGCGAGTTGAGTCTGTAAATTATTCTCATTGGTCGAAGATAGAGTCTGTAAAGTTTCATTATACTCAGAAGTCGGTAAACCATTTGGTAGCGAACTGATGGAGTGTTTTTCTCTAGTTCGTAAAGTTTTCTCAACCGTGTTCTCAAGTTCTATTTTTAGAGACTTTTGTACTAAAGAACGACGTGGTCTCAACAATTTAAGATGAATTATATATGTATTCCATAACCAGTAACAAAAACAATCAAAGCGAAACTATCTTTAATCATTTCCCATGAAAGACACAACTGACAGAAAATTATCAACTAAACATCATCTCATTAACTTGATATATCATTTTTAATTGGAACGGAAATTAGCACAATATTGATGACATCGTCAAAAATGTCTTTAATTACCAAAGATAATTAATGGTTTTGAAAATTGCAATTACAACAATTTGAAATTTTATGCTGAAATCCCAAAATTATGCGCAATTTTCTTTTACGTTTTAGCTGACAAAGCCCTCTAACTGTAACAACCAGACAGATATAAATCTTAACATAGGGTATTGGCCCTATACTTTAAATAAAGATCACAGCCCTAGAAAACTGAAACTGGAACTAAAAGTATGAAAATTCTAGAAAGATTTTTAAATGACTACGTGGCTGGGTCAACCATATTATCATTCATTCCCTGTTGCCTAAAGGTCAATTTGAGACTACGCCGTTCTTTAGTAGTAAAGTCTCAAAAAAAATCGTTTAAATAAAAGAGAAACATTTTTGTCTCGATACTTTGTTCTCCAAACTCGTTTAAGAAACTTTACTACTGAAAACTTCAATGTTCTCAATAATTGACAGTCCCACAACCTTTACGCATAAGCTACTGAAGTAATTTTTTCTAAACTTGTATCACTTTACAGAATAAAAAGCACCTTAAAGTACGCGTAGTATGTTGTCGTTCAAACGATTATATATGTCATAAGGATTTGTTATCACAGGACCATCTTTTGACGTAGATGAATGGTTGATAAATTATACACTTTCTGAGAAAATATGCGCAGGTGATGAAACTTATGCAACAAATTACTGAAATGCGGTGTAACAATCCAATCAGAAGACACATTTGATTTAAATGAACCAATCAGAAGACACATTTGATTTAAATGAACCAATCAGAAGACACATTTGATTTAAATGAACCAATCAGAAGGCAAGAATGCTGGAATGACGTTATGCGTCTGTCGTGGATAATCACACAGTCATAATATTATCAAGATGCTTCTTCTTATGTTATGATAAAACAAAGGATTATTTGAGATTTAGAAATCTTTTTGTTTGTTTTCTGTCTGTTTCCCGAAAGAAGACACTTTCATCAGATATAACCACTCCTCCAATTGTTATTTCCCTTTTCTGGTTCGAAAGTACCATATAAATCATCTGACAAATTTTTGTTTCGATGCTTTGTTCTCCAAACTCGTTTAAGAGACTTTACTACGGAAAACTCTAATGATTCGAAAGAACATGTCGACAAAAAAAATCTGAACCATGACGTTAAAACGCACAACGTCCAAAAAAGCCGTTTAAACAACCTTCACAGTCTATCGGTCATAGCTCATAACCGTTTGGTTTTCAGCCAAAATGCCTGTCTATTTAGAAAGCCAAAAGGATTTTCAATGGTTCAATGGAAACAAAGGAATTGCCTGGAATTTATCACTTTGACCACAGTCTGCCTTTGAAGTCTGATTTTTACAACAACAAAAATTGAGGATTTTCAAAAAATAAAGCGTTTGCTAAAGGTTAAGTTTCTAAAAATTGTGTGTTCAATCACACAGGACGCGTCCTTGCATAAAACAGTATCAAGGCTAAGCTGCGAGTCATGCAGAAACGAGCCTTGACTACCTTACAGTTAAAGACAAATTGTTTATCCCGATAAATATTCTCAAAATAACAAATGGCCGTGCGATATTCAAGCGGGCGAGATTTTTTCGCGCGGGCGAATTTAAAAGCGGTAGAGTTAGGAATTCCTTTCCTGATCTTGATTGATATTCTTGATCCCAGGGCGGCTGGGCGGGAAAATAATAAAGAAGCAAATGCGAGGTCATCAGCGCTTGCTACAAATACTTGTCCCTTTCAGCAGATTTTTTATCATTAATGGCTACACCTACGCTTATTGTGGGCTATTAATCGATACTTAGCAGTTCCGAAAACTCAAAATCAGCAAATTTTCGTTATGTTCGGATGTCCAATTTTTGCTTTATATGGTAAGCAAAAGAACGCTTTATCAAATCAAGGTTGAGATTTCAGACCTATTGTTGCAAAACAATAGTAAACAATAGTAAACCACAAAAAAAATGATGCTATACGGCCATAAGTTAGATTCATCAAAAATAATCTCGCTTTACCCAAGGCATTATCTGATATTCCCATGCTAAAGCTCTGAATGACCTTCAGACAGAGCTTTAGCGTGTCTGAGAAATATTATCATATAAGTCACAAAACCCAATACATTATAACTAAACACTCTTCGACTTCAGTAAAGATCTGGTCCTCCAAGATTTAACATTAGTAAGGTTAGAAAGGTTACCAAGATCTAAAGATAACTTTATGGTTTATTTGCATTCAGCCAACTAAACACGTCTAAACAACGTTGGTTCAAACAATGTTAAAATAAAATTGTGATTCTGTTGGGGCAAATAGAATGTGTGGACATCTGAATACCAATCCAAATGCCATTTACAGTAAATGTTAAAGTGACATTCTCTGTAGACATTGAGAGATGTTGAGTTTAAATACAAACTGATTTGACCAAACAAAATATGGGATATGTATAATTTATAAATGTTTTTCAACGTCTATAACAATAAAATCAATATTGAGTTATATAAGCGAGTATTATCATACCATTTCGCTGTTTGGAAGATCTAACATGATGTAACATGCATAAATAAAGAAAGTATAACTTATACAATTTTCCTCTAGTCAACCTCGTTCCCAGGTTCCAGCAGTGGCGTATGCATAAGACTCTGATAAACTTTGACGGGAGAGTTATTTGTTATTTGAAAGTCTGAACGAAAACATTTTTCGTACTTTAAGGTGCTTTTTATTCTGTAAAGTGATATAAGTTTAGAAAAAATTACTTCAGTAGCTTATGCGTAGAGGCTGTGGGTCTGCTAATCATTGAGACCATTTCAAACGTTTTCAGTAGTAAATTTTCCTAAACGAGTTTGGAGAACGAAGTATCGAGACAAACATGTTTCTCTTTTATTCAAACGATTTTTAGAGACTTTCGTACTAAAGAAAGATGTGGTCTCAAATTGACCTTAAGGCAACAGGGAATGAAAAAATACCTTCCGTATCCGCCTCTGCCCGGGACGATCAACCTTTTCACCCCTACATCACAGACACTCCTTACTCCCCCAGTGGAAAACAATGGACCCTAAAAAAATCGTCGGGCGGTCGTGGGCGGTCGCCAAGCCGTCATCGGAACGATATCAGATATACAAAGACCAAATACTAGTATTTTGTTTTCAGTTGATGAAATAAGTAAGCTCTAGCTCAAAATACCATGTCTTTCTTCATCTTCAGCTCCACATATTACTAAAGACTTTTTTGACAAGTGCAACATCGAAAACTCCTCTTGATCAAACTCCTCAGCTAGATAAACAAACAAGATTAAGTTCTTAGAGATAGTGTCTTGAAGGGATAATACACCAAGTGTAATTTTTTCAACATTCGTAAAAATCAAATCATGTTTTCATAAGTAAGGACAGAATCTACACCCTTTTGAGTCAGTTCCACTCCGGTAAAATAAAAATGGTGAAAAAATTGACAAAAACTAAGCACCTCGTGCCATGTCATTTCCAGGACAAATTTGAATAAAGCCGGTCAAATTTAGGATCTTTTTTCTCAACCCCAACAAACAATGTCAATTGAATAAAAAAACCTGCGGACCTGGTTCTTTATTCAATTGACATTTCCCCCATATGGATAAAAACTTTCAAAAATATGGTTACTCTGGTGAAATATTTGAACCTCCACCAAAGGTACCGAGACAAAGGTGTGAATATTTCTATACAGTTGTTCTTGATGTGCATTTTGACCTTAGAATCGTATTAAACACGAGACGTTGTTTTGACGTCCATGTCACTCTCTTTGACGTTAAAAGACGTTGTTTGGACGTCAAACAGTTTGGATTCAAAAATACGACAATCAATACCAGTCCTTTATTCTGTCCAAATGTTATTTGAATCATACATCAGGTTCGGATACAGAAAAAGGCTATGACCTTTGGAGGAGAGTGTACTATTTATCATTTTACCTTATACGGAAACTGATTACTCTCCTAAAATAAGATAGCCTACCTCCTGTATCCGACCCTGATACATCGTCCCATATTTAAGACAAAATTACTTATAAACTCTGTCAACACACTTCATGCGATTATGAGATTCCAATATATACTCTTTTGCTTGGATCAAAGATACCATTTTAAGAGTTATTTGTTTGTTTTATGAGACTTTGTTCGATGATCCAACAAGAGTGAATTATTGTCTCAACCAAGCAAACAACGTTGTTTCAACGTCCAATTAACGTTCTTGCGTTGAAACAATGTTGTTTGGACGTTAAAACAACGTTCCGCGCCTGCTATGAAAAGTACTTCGCAAGAGAAAACAACTATTAGTTTGTGTGACCTAGAAGAAGTTCTCATTTTAAAGGAATCTCCCAAGCACCGTTGTCTGTACAGACCAAACCTTCATTCCGTTTTTTCCCATTTGCAATGGTGGTTAAAAAACAATAACCAAACTTTCTGAACAAGAAATAACTTACTTCCTCCTGATATTGTACAAAATTCAAAACAAGTCTCGAATAAAAAGTCCCAAGTATGGCAGGGAAAAAAAGTTTGGATATTGGACTGTTCCAGAAATATCTCTGTATTAAAACAACAATTTAATATTCGGCTCATTAATGCATAATCAAATCTATTTTCATCTTTTGTGCTGACTAATTAACGCCTCTTTGTATTGAGTCTTTTGATCCAAGCCTCCTGCCAACTCACTGAATATTCCCACGTGTTATATGTCATGTTTTCGTTCTTAGTGACGTCATTAATATAATTGCTATCGCTAAATTAAAAGAGCCCCAGTTGCGTGTGTAGGTCAGCACGCACACAATCCCGAACAAAAAGGTTTGTTCAACTTGGCTCCTCCTCTCTCTTACAGAAGGTAATACCGAATCTGAGATCTTGACATATTCTTCCCGCACCACGCTCTGATCTAAAGATATTATTACAGTGCAACGTCCCATGAACGGAGTTAAAGATCTGCTTAGAAATTAGGTAATCCGTAGTTTCCGTCCATAAGGCTTACCTGGCCCAAGCATCAAAATTAACATACAGCGTATCTTGAGAGAACAGTAACCCAGAAAATATACGACGTATTTTTAACGTTATTTCAACGTCTTTACAATGTTTTAACGTTAAAAAGACGTCGAAACAACGCCGTGTTTCTGCTGGTCAAGTAACCCCAACAATCTTTGTCTGCACACAGATTCAATGAAAATATTCAAAAGTTTATTTCCGTAGGAGGGTCTGTTCCTATTTGTAATATCTGATTTAACATTTTCGGCAAATTACACCCGAACAACCAAAAATATCATTCCTCCGAAGACAAAAGCTAAAAATTGGGAAGAAATCCATTCCTACTGTTGAGGATGTCGATTGTTCTTAACATCAACCCCCCTGAATATCCATGCCGAAAATTTCGAACTCCCCTGGATATCCTTGACCCTCCCCCCTGGAAATTCTAGGATATTTAAAATTTCAGACCCCCCTGGATATCCTATATCCTCAACAGGGGGGATACGGACCCATTTCGCTTGTCGACCTCCGATGGCCTCAATCCTGTACCCAGAGCCCAGATTTTCTACATTATGATTTGCATAAAGCTAGCAATCACTCCACAATCATTCCACAATTCTATCATTAAGTGATGGAAGTCACTGGAGGACGAGTTAACGATGGACCCCAATCATAAATGAACAAATCGTCAGCTAATCTTTCCACATAATTTCCCTCAGCAAAGGCAAATATAGAAGGTTCTCAAACATTTTGACGGAGAGTGTTAACTTCCAAATAAGGAATATGATAAAAAACAACATTCTCCGTTAAAATATTTAGAACCTTCTGTATCCGCCATTGATTTACGGTTAAATGTACGAATATCAGATTAAAAATACATCATAAAAGGAGGTAGTGACTAAACTTAAAACAATGGAAATCCAATCTTGGCGTGTCTTCTGTAAAATAGAAGTTTATGAAAGCTAATAAATTGGAGAGAAGGCTGTTATTAAACCCCTAGATCCAGCCCCTTGATTCCGAAAAGGAATAACATAAAAAAAGACGAGATAAAGAACAGGGATACCTGACAAAATATCGGACAGATTTTTCGTCGGACTAACTTTTCGTCAGACAAATCTTTCGTCACTTTTGTCCGATATTCTTTTTGTCCGATAAGGGTACTACCAGGTGGTTCAAAATAACTTCGCCCGTTTGGCGACCTCTCGGGGCCGTAAACTTAACCAACAAACTTAAATTTCCCTCAAATTACTGAAGAAGGTCTAACTAAAATTGTGAGGTATAAAAAATAGTTCCTTTTTTTGAGACACCTGTTACATTATGTGGTATTCTCAAAAAAGTACTACCCCTCAATTTTCAATAAAGCCAGGTCTCAAAATAATATTGTCGAAAAACTAGACATCAAGCTATACTTTTTAGGTACCCCGCCGCTAGAAAACATTATTTAAAGATAGAGAAACCAAGCTTCGTCTTTTCCGTCTCAAACTAATATCCCTTCCAGCGCCATAGTTTGTTTTTTGTCGGTTTGTTTCTTGTATAACATATTTAAAGTTCAGCGTGATAGATTTTTTTTGTTGTCAAAAGATAGTTACACTAAAAACAATCTTTGGTATTTTTTCAAACAATGCAGTGTTTTTACTGGTTTTCAGAACCTCGAAAAACCCAACCTTAAGGGACGCACAAACCATAGCGTAGGTCGGACCATATGAGTGCCCCCTTGGACAGTACAGTCTTTTTAAACTCAAAATCTCAATCTTTTTAGGCTAACTGGTTTTTAAAACTGAATTTTTAATGTAACACCTTTTCACCGCTGTATAAATTCCCAGTCTCTTCCTTTTTATCTTTCACTCTACTGCAGTCTTTCCATAAAAGCAACATACAATATCTAAAATAGATGAGATCCCGTCTTCATCCGAATCTTACCTGACTCGAGAGTAGACGGGCCACATTGGATTGATTTTTCTTCAATCTTGAAGAAACGCTCTTTGGCCAAAATCCCTATTTTTTTTTTATACGCGAGTTGAAATTCGTGCGATTTCATTGGTTTAATTTCTCAACTGGCATTTTGGTGCGGAATTCAAACTGCCAATGTTACCATACTAATCTTTTGTCAAGTGAGCTTAGTGAAATCGTGAAATGGGCGTCCCAGGACACTACAGTTGACTCGCTCTAATTCGAATCTCTCTACTATTCTAACAAAATAAGAGTCTCCGTCAAAAGACTTTCTACTACAGAGATTCGAATCTCTCTATAATTCGAACAAAGAATTTTTCCCCTTGGGATTCGAATTAGAGAGAGTCAACTGTATATCCAAAACATAATTCATCTACACAACTGATATAAATACTGTACAGATATACAACTGTAGACAAAGTCTCTTATGATATATTACGCATATAGAGAGAAACTATCATTATAGGATGAAAGTCCATCTCATTATTAAAGTTAAGTAACTTATGCAGAGAAAAAACTTGGTTAATTATAAGAATCAATCAGAACCACGGAAACTATATAATGACCTCAGCAGGCACGCAACGTTACTTCGACATTGTTTCTAGACGATTTTCTCGTCCGATAAATATTTGTAATCAGGGAAAATTTAGTGTTGCTGAGTTTGCGAGCCGTACAAGGCTGAAAGCAAAAATTTGCGCGGTGGTAGAGTTAAAGAGAAACAATCTTTTTCACGTGGATTCAAAGTTTCTTATTTTATTAGAGATTTTGTTTTAGACGGTCTACATTGTTTCAACATCCAAATAGTGTTCTGATTTTGAAACAACGTTGTTTGGACGTTAAAACAACGTTTCGTGCCTGATGGGACAGGTGAAGATAATACCAAAGAAAGGGCAAGGATACTTTATCGGAAATAACTGAGAGCTTGAAACAGGTGGTTGCATCGTGTATAAATTAATTTTTCATGGACAAGCAGATGACTATTTTCTATCTGTCTATATGAATAGAAGCAAAAATTTTAAATTTCTAACACTCGAATGGGGAGGGGGCATTAGATCTACGTCTAGTGTCCAGTACAACACTTACCATAAGTGCTTCCCCCGCCACCCAAGGTTCAAAGCAATGAAAAGACCTTCACTCGTTCACTCGACCGTCGTATGTCTGTATTCACGAAAAGACTATATATCTGATAAAATATGTCTGAACCGTTAACCATTCTTTAAAAAATCGGCTTCTCTCCTCGCAAAGGCAACTTATAAAATGAAATCCCTATTTTCGAATATTCACGATAGCCACAAAACCATCAAATATCCAAAACGAAAAAGAGGAAAACATTCTTCTTCCCCCCCTAATATGTATTGCTCATTTTAACCGTTTTCTCCTACTGTAGCACATTATACCAGACTATTTCTCGCTAATACCTTAAAGGAACTAATTTGGACTTGAACTTAAATACATTTTCTTTCGCAATCTACCAAATTAAACTCCCACCAAATTAATTTTTTGAAAATATAATCCCTTTAAAGGTGTTTTTTGCTGTCTTTACGCCATTTCAAGGTTATTTTTTTCAGCAACCGCCAAATTAAATTCCCGTCAAAATTAGTACCTTTAAGGTATTTTAAATTTAAATTTGACAATAAAAATGTCACACTATTGTATAGATGAAAATAATGCCATATATTTCGTCGACAAATTCTAAAAAAACATCATTCATCTTCCAATTTGAAACCACATCGTTGGCAGGTTCACTGTCTCATAAATAAAGTAACGTATAGATGGACAAACATCAACGAAATGAAAACAATATTGCATGACATGGAAATAAGAGAAAAAGTTAATTACAATTTTAATAACTGGCTCATTAAAGATATTTCCCACAACTGTGTGCTCTGTAATGAAAACAATTTCAATTATTTTTGCAAATTCATGATTTATCTTTCAATTCAAATTCATCTTTTATACGGAAACGCCCCCTGTGAATATCCGTGTGTTTTAGTAGTTTCGAATTTTCACAACAATTAAACTAGTTGCAAACAGCAGGTATTTGGAGATTGTTCAGTAGAAAAGGCTACGTGATTTTAAAATTTGGGGTCTGGGGGTGCTCTGAGCCCCTCAGCGTGCTACGAATTTCTTTTACATCCTAAAAGACTCTGAAATGGCTTAAATGACTAAGGAATATTGTGGAAATGTTAACAATACTTTTTTCTAATAAAGGTTGAGAGCTGGGTTTTACACTCATATTGGAGAAATCTAATTTTTGTTTCTACGAATTTCTTTTGTCAAAACTCACTGACAAAACCGACGAGTCTTCAGAGAAAACTTGGTACGGCAGCCATTGTACCTGCCGTACCTGATGTGTCGTGCCTGTGATGGATATCGTCAACGACATGGGAATAAATGGACATTCAACATCTACTGTTTCTTAGAAACCATCCACATTGCCGCACAATACTAAGAATAAATACGACATAGTTACATGACATCCGTTTAAATTCCGTCAAATTATATATTCATGGGTTTTGAATGCCAAAAATGTAAGAAAATTTCATGCGGAACTACCTATGTATGCCATCCTCGCTCGCTTTAGGATCGCTGCGGCGGTAAAAATAAACTTGTTGAAGTTTAAAGATTGCATAATAAATTAATGAACGTTAGAATTCTGCATTCTCAGAAAATGATCTGCACTTTGAGGTTAAACTTTTAAACTTTTCAGTCGGATTTTCTGCTTAATTAATAAAAAATTGTCTTAGTTTTAATAAACTCATAGAGTATTACAATCGTCTATAAAAATAGAACAATTGAGACTTTTGACGTTAAATATAGAACAGTTGAGACTTTTAACGTTAGTTTTGCAGTTCTGAACAAATTAATCCCAAGTGACATCTTGCTTAATTTCATTGTTTCTTTTTATGACCCATACTTAATACCAATACGGATGGTTTAAAGAAACAAAAGTTCAACAAAGGACGTTGAACGTCCATTTAAATTCACAAGTCTGTGCTCAACAGTAGTAAAGTTCAAAGTTCAAAAAACGAAACATCGAAAAACATCATGAATATTTTTCTTGCGAGCAACTCCGCTACGTGAAGCAACAAAAGCCCCTGCGGGGCAATTACAGACTTAGGTGAGTAAGATGGGTTACACACACACAGACAGATACGGGCACGGTGCTCTTTAAAGGCCCACTCACTTAGCGCTAGGCCAATTAGCAATGGGCCAAAAAGAGTCAAAATATATTTTACGAAGTGCGTTTATTGGCATCAAGTTGTTTCATTTGATACACCTTACTTACTTTTATTATAGTAAAAACATTTTTATATTAACAGATCGTTTGAAATTGTTTTTGGATATTGAATTGTGTCTGACACTTCGTGATATTAAATTCATCAATAAAAAGGTTGGTGGAATTTTCTTTATCTCTGCTTTAGCTCACCTTTTGGATCTACCTGGAGGTCCTATAAATTAACCTCTGTCCGTTTGTCTGCTCGTCTATTTGTCCGTTCGTCCTTTAGTTATTAGCTTTTCTCGAGATTGGTTCAATCAATTTTTCTGAAATTTTGGCACAAAGGTGCAAAATAGTAATGGCCAAAATGTAACGGAGCCTGATTTTTGAGAAATTTTTTTTGGTTGATTCTAGGCAAGGGGGGGGGGGCTATCAAATGTCAATTCAAAATTCGAAAAATTCTTTTTAGGTTTATTTCATTTCTTTCAACGAGCAATAAGAAAGAGTTAAAACTTGAATCCAAAGTATCCTTTTGATTTACACGAGTGTATTTAAAAACTACCCTTATTGAAAAAACGGTAAACAAAACTTTTTTCAAATTATCAAATTAAAATGAATTCGATATGAATGTGTTTGAAACAGTGCTCAATACAACATGCGGAGTAGAGCCAAAATCAAAATTTATTTCATTCAAAAATTAAAAAACATACATAACAGGCTGTTTCACGCCATCATAGACG
>JAUJPO010073319.1:0-11493 GCA_032270745.1 Tiaropsis multicirrata
AGACAGACAGACAGACAGACAGACAGACAGACAGACAGACAGACATTCTCAGATTATAGCTCAACTGAAGTTGAGAAAAGAGATTGCAATAATCAATTTTCAGCTAAATTTCGTTCTCCTTGCACTGACTGCACTTTAACGAGTGCTGCAAAAACCTAGTATATTCTGCAAAGGCTTGCCAAGAATATTTGCTTTAAGGGCGCTGTCTGCTATACGTAGACCAAGAAGATTAACAAAAAGGGGAGATGATTCTAACATTTTGTCGTGTTGTTGTCTCCAGACTGATGTCATTGACTGCAACAATTCGATCACCTGCAAAAGTAATAAAAAAAGTTAATTACAAATGATTTTTTACGTTGCTAAACTATCGATAAAATCGATGTTCTGCCGAAAGAACTTTATACATGTCGGTTGCAAGATCTCATATGTAATTCTGAAACGCAAACCTTTCAGTTTCTGAAACTATAAAATAAAAGATAGAAATAACCACAGATTCACACATATTCAAGTTCATGATAGAGTTTGACGTGGAAAACTTGTAACTTGTAATGTCGGTGAAATAATAATTAATTCCTCACCAACTTCAAGCCTTCCATCCATTGCAGCCGGACCATTCGGATTGATATATTTAACAAATATACCTCCCAAATCCAAACCACCCTGCAAGTATATAAAATAAACATGATTACCACAATTCAAATAAAGGAAACTCAACCAAAGAAAAAACATATACATGTAGGGTTCAAAAAGTTTCCCTCTCTAATCTTTTGTAAGGAATAGAGAAACATGTGAAGCAAGACACATATCTGTTTTTTTCTTCTTATGTCTGTCTAAAAATTTGAATAGATTCTCTTTATTTAAATTCTGCTTGCGTCAGCATAGACGCGCTGGCCTATATAATGCTTTTAAAGTATGTCATAACCCTTTTTGACACCTTCTCTTTTTTGTTAATAACTTCCGAACAAAAAATTTCTCAGTAATATAAGTATATATTTCCTGAAAGCCCATAAAATTTCCTAAATGATGGTAATAGATAAAATCTTATTGGGTATAATGAATAAAAGTAATTACATAAAGACCATCGAGATGATTCTTTTTTATATGAATAAGAGAAGATTTGTCTAAAAAAGGGTCTTAGGATTTTCTTTCTAATTGGTCGGTTCCCGATTTATCCAATAAAACGTCAAAAAAGCCGAAAAATTACTGTAATTTTCTCTTTTCTTTCTACTAATTTGACATACCTTAAGGATCTTATCTCGGTTATGCGCCAGTGCATAACTGAAGAGGCACGGATGTTATTAGCCATAACTTTAAACTACAGTTTCTGGAGTTTATGACATTGGTAATTTATACAATAAATAAACAAAAATATATGAATAACTGAATAATAATTACTGATTCAGCATTCCCTGATCGCCAAGAACCTTTAACTCTTTTGCGGTCTCAAAATGCTTATAAATTCTATCTGAATTACATGACTCGAGCGTGCCGGGATTATAAAATAGGTCCTGAAGAAATTGACGGCAACCAAAAACCTCGTTCTTGAATGCACGAAATAACTGAGAAAAAGGTAAAGTAAAAGTGAGACAGAATGCATAAAAATGAACAATTCCATTATTTATTTTTACCGTGATGCTGAAGCCAAGGCTGTCATTATTCTTATTCAAAGTTATCGAAATGAAATTCTAAAAAAAAAAACACAAGAATTTATTAGATTTTTATAGAAAATTTTCAACTTTATATTTTTCTGCAAAAAAATAAGCGCAATTTGGTTGAAGGTTGAAAAGCTTTGAAATGGAAAGAAATTGAACAAAACAGATCATAGGAACCTTACATCATTATCCTTTACTGGTTCCCAGAAGGAACGCAACGTTGTTTTAACGTCGAAATAACGTTGTTCTAATTATTTGGAAGTTTAAAAGACGTTGAAAGAACATTGAAAAATCGTCATGTATCTGCTGGGATCTATCTATCTAAATTTGCTATTACCAGCATCATCATATAAAAAATCTTTCAGTTAGCAGTTTAGATGACTATTATGATGCATGAAACTTATTAAGAGTTTTCTGAAGAAGAATTTTTATTTTATCCTAATTATGTTCCTAGTTTTGGTACCTGGTTAGATCGAAGTACTTTTTCACGGTCGATATAAATAGTGCCACCGCCCGCTGCAGGTATTTGCTTGAACCTTTCCAATACCAAAGTACAATTCCCCGTCGACTGCTTCAGCAATTCTAAGACCTAAAAGAAGGCGGAGGAGATGAATTCTCAAATTAAGGAGAAAAACATACGATAGAAAGTTAGGGGGAGCCCTAGAACAAAACTCTACTTCAAAAAGATTGTTAATCAATGATAAAGAAGATCGGTTTAGAGGCAACCTGTAAAATCTGTATAATAATAATAGAAAAAATAATAAAACAAAAATGAAGAAACAAGTATACAAGCTTTGCCGCCATATAAGAAGGCGGTTTGCTTGAAATCAGGTTCCTTGCGTTATGCGTGAATGTCGAATTAAAGAAGAAATGATAATAAAATGTTTGTCGACATATTAATAGTAAAACCCAGCAAAGAATTGTTCAGGGTACAGGATATATGTCCGGTCAATCAGACGCTTGTCCGAGGGTTGAGAATGTAATAATATGTCCGGGGGGATGGGTAAATTATGAGAAAAAGTTTATATCATCCAGCCTGTACTTTTTATGTAGCTTTTTATAAATTTGTAAAACACTCCATTGTTGTCTATCTACATATCTGGGGAATGGCGAACCCAAGAAAATCGTCTAATCGTTTCAAACCTACGCACATAGCAAAAAAAAATTGTAAGTGTAAAAATCGTCGCGTTGTGCGGGTGTTTGGTACAGGCTATATAGAAACTTAAAAATCTGAAAAAAGATTCGCTGGAAGCATTTTTCCTGCACTTTTAAACTAAACGACTTGTTTACCTTTTTGCGTGAGAACGTCTCTACGTTGGTTTGATTGACTTCTATGATTCGATCACCTGTGACAAAATTTGAGAATGTAAAATTACATTTATAATTCGAATCACCTCAAACTAGATACATACAACTCATGGTATTCGAACAAAACCTTTCCGTCCGACTTGATTAAACTTTATCTAACTCCTATAATTCGAAAACTCATGTAATTCAAACAAAAGTTCTGGTCCCTGGAAATTCGAATTACATAAGTTTAACTGTATTTATGGTGAAATTTTGTATTTTCCGTAGATAACAAGTCTGGTTCGGACAACTTTAACTGGCGATAACAAGTTAATTCATTATGGGCTACTGTATGCATTTGAATTTAAAATCTGGCCTGGAACTTGATTCTCTTACACTAAATTTTGTTTGGGTAGTTTTCCGTCAGGTAAACCAGGTCCAAGCAACATTTAAAGTTTGACCTAGCTCAATTTACAGTAAACAAATTTTTTCTTTCTAAAGTTGAACTGTATCAATAGACAATTTAAAACTGTTAAACCTTTTACGCATATGTCAAAAAAAGAAAGTGACTTTTATGTCCAATTCAGGTGACAATATGCGCCGAACAAATCTCGGAGGAATCAAATGAGAGCTCGGCACTGATAAAATAGATCAGCTGCAAAATGAAGGTTTAAATCTTTTTCAGGCCATTTTTGGCCAAAATCGGCCAACATTTTGGCCATTCCCATTTTGCATCTTAGTGCAAAAAATCAGAAAAATTGAATGAACCAATCTCGAGAAAAGCTCATAACGAACGGACGGACGGACGGAGGTTAATTTATAGAACCTCCAGGTAGGTCCAAAAAAATTATACAGATAGATATAGATATATGCCCTCCGATGTCTCAGAATGGGTCCTACCCGCTTGGGAGAAGGAATCACAGCGCAGCCAGACATTGCAACCCTACAGTTGCGAGCCGTAAAGCCATGGTTTATACAGAGACACTTGAACTACACGAGAGAACATACTGTTCTCGCAGGTGTAGAATCTGGTGAGTACGATAAACAAATAAGCAAATACGATAACCACTATGCCACTACGCCTGTTTGTTATACATACATTCAGTGAGTATCTTAGTAACACCAACGGCGCATATTTTACGTTCAGTTATTCCACTAATTTTCTGTAGGTCTGCAGTCAAAATCTTTTCAAGCATCATTCCAAATAGTCTAAAAAAAGCGAGAAAAAAACTATGATGTGAAGCGAATATCATATGATTGAATCAATAAGAAAATGAATAAATTAGTCAAAACCACTAGAAGTATATAGAAGTATAATATTTTTCATGGTACATGGTACCAATCAAATGAATCAAGAGTTTCTATCTAATAATTATTATTATTAAGAGATCTCCTAATGTTCAAAACGATAGGTCGCTAGATAGAGTTCCATTTCCGAATGCGGCAGTCCATTCTTACTACAAGGCTGGCATTGATACAGAAAAATATAAGACAATTATTCAAATTCTTACTTGGGTTGAACGTTGTCGATCATCTGTTGTAACTCGGTGGCAGATTTCTTGCCAGCGAACAGAGATACGTAAACGATAAAACCTGAAATCAATATCCCAAAGAGCATCTTGAAAAACAGAATATTCAAAAAACCGATGTGGTAGAGTAGAAAATAATATGAATATTCTCAAAGCTGAAAATGGGAAAGTCAATGATTTTGGCTTGAGTATATAAAACTTTCCAGCGAATGTCATGTGTTTATTATATGCTTGACATGCAATGAAAAACAAATTAAGACAGATATCCCTCACTTATCCCTATTTATATGTTACAAATCTCTTCCCCCAAAAAATTGAATCCCTCCCCTTAAAAAAGAGGGGTTCGCACTATGAGATGTGAAAAGATCCCTGATTCTACATGCTTTCTACGTTTTCTTTTTCTGCCCTCTGGAATTCCTGCCTCGTACACCTGTGATTTTTTCCGTGCGTGAAGTTGAAAGCTTTTTTCAGTTTTAATTATACCTTTCACGTATTTAGTGGTTTTCGAGCTTTGTAGTCTTTGAAAGAGGAGCACGAAGATTGATTTCATAGATTCGGAGATGGCATTCCATGGCATCAGTTCAGTCATTGTGCTTAGTAAGTAAAACGCTTCGTGGTCAGTTGCACGAGAAGCCAACAACTTCTGGAAAACTCCCAATAATGGATTCTATAAAAATAAAGCAAAAACAAAATTTGAATGTGAAAAATAGAATAAAAGTAGTCTTTTTGGCAAGAGATTACATGTTGGCTGGGATGGGCTATCATCGCAGAAAGCATTGCACTTCCCAGTTCATTTTTGCAGAATGAAAAATTCTATATCAATTTTAGATTTTGACTCATATTTTACCCAAGTTCTGCGTATACCAGGGGAATTTAAATGGTTTTTAATGGGACATATTGTGCTTATGAAAAGAAAAACAACCAAAGAGAAGCCGAATCTCTGGAAAAATCTCTTTATTCTAATGCGAGATGGAAATCGCTTTGACAGAAAATGATCACCTTTTTAATAAAAGAAGAAGAAAAAATAAAATAAAATCTCACCAGTTGATTCGAATTGATAATTTCTTCTGGTCCTCGCTTGACATACGCTTGTAACAATCTCGTCAAGGCTGGTACGTTTCCTGTAATGTGGTGAAATTCGAAAGTTATTAGAGGTAGAAGTTTATAATAGACAAAGGTACCTTACTTTAAAAAAACTATAAGGTTCAGCAGTGTTTGATTTCTTGGTGAGGCGGGTGAAGAAACATTTTGCTGTTTGCTTTTGCTGTTTCTAAAAGTTTATTTTTCAATTCAAATTGGGCTTTTCCAGAAAAAGACCCATTACCCAGTGTATGTGTTAAGGAAGTCATTTTTCAAAATTTACACCCCCTGGATTTCGTACCAAAATTCCTGGACCCCCTGGATTTGCATGTCGAGGATATGATTTTAAACACCCTTGTCCCATGGATATTCTATTTTCACGCATACCGCTTGGAATTTCTCCCGATTTGTATAGATCGCCTGGATTTTCTACCATAGTTACCCCCTGGACGTGTCCTATTTTATTTTCTTGAAGTATGGAATAAAACATCCACACAGTATATACCTTGTCTTTCCCATAGGACGGGTTGCAGCAAGAGAGGAAAGAGATCCATGTATGGTCCTTGAACACCACCCTCGCGCGTCTCCAAAGTCAAAGATAACACTTGGAAAACATAAGGCAAAAATTCTGTCACATCATTCATCAAGATGATTTGAACCACAGGGAAAATTGATTCTTCGATGACAGCGATGCCAGCTTTATTCGTTTTACCAACTCCCCTTAAAAACAAAACAAAAAGTCTATTTGTAACCAAAAAAGAAGTCTAAATAGCTACACAAACCATATTCTAAAAATCAAATCCCCTCCTGGGCTTTTGGGAGACTTATAAAATTATAAGTCAGGGAGACTCTATAGGATTCAGCCGCGTGTGTCCGGAGAGGACAAAAAGGACGTTTTTCTGTTGATTTTTTAAACAAAAAAGGACGTGTTCTGCTACACAAATATTATATCATCGAATTATTATATTATCATTATAATTTGTAAGGGGCAGCGTCCGATAATAAGACCCTTAAAGGGGGATAAGAAATAGTCTGAAATGTAAATAGTTAGAGTTAGAACAAAAGTGAAAGTATATAAATAATTTTTGTTTACCTTATGAGTGCACAGATCGATTCAAACAAGTAATGGTTAAATTGTGGCTTGCTTGGGTTCTAAAAACAATCAAAAAATACAATTTAAAATCTGTTATATCGCGTACACAGAAGCCACACCACTGGGCAGTTTGCCGTCAAGTAAGTCAGGGCCGCGCAGCAACAAGCTATAAACCAACGTCTAATTCCTTCTGTTTCAGGAGATATAAACGTTTAAATTTTGTCCTAGTTCATTTTAACAAAAAAGTACCCCAAGGTCATTTTTCAAATGTATTCTGTATTAATAATTTACTTTACGCTATTTTAATTATGTTCATATCATATTTAAAAGAGCCAGTTTCTTTACGGTTCTAAAGACGGCCATATTTTAATGTTTGTTTTGACGAGAGTAGCTGGCAATCCATTTTGTACCAGATTATTACATACACCTCACGTTTATCGTTCGTTAGTATACTCTGTAAAGACTTCTGTTTTGCCATAAATTTCCCGTGTAGTCTCTGCGGAGAAGTGTAGAAAATTTATTTTTCTGCTGCCGCCTCAATTTCTCGCAAAATTTAACCCGCACATCACCACACTAGTTAACACTTAGTTTGAAAAGTCTCAAACTAGAAATTGCGAATGGGAACTTACCCTCTACGGAAATGAACGTTTGAATTTCCCGTAGATATCCAAACAGTGCAGTGGTTGGACAACTTGCAATCTGACCATTTTAAATTTTGTCATTTTTCAATTTATTGAGTCTTCAATTTATAACTTTTTACAGTAAATGATGTGCACTATGGAGATTGAAGGTTTAATACGTATTTTTATTATTTATTATATTCGTATTGCTATTCCTATACTGTTAAACAAGCTAACAATAAAAGCCAACACAAGAAATTCAACACTGATAAAGATAAAAAAATATCAAAGAAAAAATGACGTCTGGGAGGCCTGATTTAATGGCAATCGATCGGGTTAATAGGCCAGATCCCGAGTGGACAGCCCGTCAGGATGCAGTGAAAAGCAAGAACGTTGATTGGTTCTCAAAATTAATTCATTGAGCTGTTTTAGAAATGTTAATTCAAAACACAGACCTTTTATTCCAACATTTGTTATTCTATTTTAAGCCAAAGCATTGCAAATTTTCTGGACTTGGCTTTTGTGATTACAAACTCGACCACAAAAAGAACGCATTGTATTTTTAACTATAAACAATAAACAGATGTAACGCGATAAAAAAAACTGCAAACGTTTTGCAACATCATCACATTTGTGTCTCGGGTGGACTGCCTTATAAACCGTTCGATTGTCTTTAACAAACTGAAGTGCCGTGTTTAAATGTTAAAAAAATAACAGCTTATAGAAAGTAACTTTTTGAGGGTTTCGGGAAGGGTGTATTTGGCATTGAAAAGGTCAAATTTAGGGGTAAACCATTTATAAACTGATCTTTCCGCATAGAATTTAATTTCGCGAACACTGTTTCCTCTTTAATTCTTTTCTTGGTAAAAGCAAAGAGAATACTGAAGCATATTTTTAACCTCTAGCCTAATAATTGCGTCATTCAATCACAAAGAACAAGAAGACACCAAATTATGATTACTAATCGTTTTTAAAGCCAATTAGCGTTTTTAATGACTTTTGTATTTAATTAAGGAGAGTTATTCGCTGAGAGTTGCATGTTTTTTGTGAGCAAAATGAATGATGCATGCATCATCTTTAACTTAATATCAATGTTGATTTCTTTATGGTTTTGGTTATTTGTTTTGAATTCTTCTATTTTATATTAAATTTCGGATTTTTAGCTATCCTGTCTTTGTTGGAATCTTTGCTGGAAATAGGTTAGACCATTTCCAGACTAGAGGTTTTTTAAGTAGTACTCGCAGTTGATATGGAGATAATAATAGTTATATTATTGTTTCTCTTGATGCAGGGCTCTAAAGAATCTTCTCTGATCGCTGAGAACAGTCTTAAAACGATGAAATAGCAAAAATCTCAACGATGGAGAGCAATATATTTCTATATTTCTTAAACATAGCCTTGTTTGAGATTTTGACCAAGAACTTTTTAAGACGCGTGTTTTCGCATCCAGCATAAAATTTGCTTACCAATAAGCAGAAAATATTTTTGCTTTTTGCTCCCAGGCTAAAAGAACCAAAAACCCAAAGTTTTCAAATTCAAAATGCGCGTGACAGGAACTCCTTTTGTGCCTGTTAGCATAGTACATATGCTTTTTCTTCCAAAGGGAGCAACCTCATTTTTTGTCCGTTTCATTTTTTTTAGAATTTATGATGAATAGATAAAAGATTGTTCGTTTCGACTTATGGTAGTAACAGTCTAAGGATGTCCTCCTTTGTGACTGTTGCACAAGCTATAAAAGAGATAGAAAACTGGCTTCGGCTGGCAACACTTCTCCACAAACCACTAAAAGAAGCTCTCCTTGCAATTCTACATAACGATTACAACCACAATTATGTTGGTCTGCCAAGAAACCCAGCAGCTCTCAATACCGCGCTTCGAAATCAACAAAATTCCATCAACAAGCTGACGAAACAAAAAGTCTTGAACAAAGATCAAGTGGATATTCTCTTACCCAAGAACTCAAATCAAACGGAGAGTCAATCATTTGATCTAACTCTCATCATTGTATTGATCATCAATTTCACCACGCTACCACCTCCACAGAATGGTTGGAGAAGGAATCCATCCCTAAATGATTTAAGCATCGCAGCATTTGTTCTCTTAGCTCGAGAATGGAGAAACCGTCTCCTACACGCCGATGCCAAAATGATTAATTTGAAAGAACTAAACATGAGATGGACTGAAGGCGAACAAATCGTTTGTGGACTTGGATTAGTCAATTATAATTTCAATGCTTTGAGAAACAGACCACTTGATGTCACGAATAATGTTGTAGTTCAATCGCTTTCATTCTTCTCTAAAAAAATTCTCAATGATCTTAAAACAGTTCAAACAGATAACGACCAAATGAAAATAGATGTCCCAAATAACGCTGCTGAGTTACTTAAAAACAAAATCACCCTCGCTGTACATGATGCTTCTCTTGCTAATCACGATACTGCCCTCACTGATCAGGGAACCGCCCTCGCTGATCAGGGAACCGCCCTCACTGATCACGGAACCGTCCTCGCTGCTCATGGAACCGCTCTCGCTGATCATAAAGCCACCCTAGCGGATCAGAGTACTGCCCTAGATGATCACAATATTGTTCTCGCTGATCACGATACTACACTGGCTGATCATGACCAGTCGCTTTTGAATTTTTTTCAAGTGGTTGGACGTTTGGAAAATGAGCATGAATTTATCAAGGCAACTTTACCTAAACACACAGGTTATACACAATTGCTTAAGTCCTTTGTAATTGTCCTCCCCATAACTGTAGTAATTACTTCCCTAATTTTCTCTATGCTAAGTTTATTTAGTAATTTCTTGTTTGTGATTTGTTTACATCGTTATTTTTATCTTCATACTTTTTCATTTAGAAACTGAATCTTGCTGCTTACAACAAGTTTTGGACTATATATTGCAGCAGATTGGGTCACAAAAAACGCAACTGTTTTCACGACTTGGTATTTGTGATAGCAATAAGGAGAACATGATTGATGCTCTGAAGAATATCAAATGGTGGCGTTTATCCTTAGAATTGGAAAGATTGGGAAGAATGGACATAGTTAAGCATGTCACTGAGAACACTCTTATTACAGAAGGTATTAATATTTTTAACGGTCCTGCTATTGATATTTTATGCATTTAACCCTTGTTAGAGAAAACTTTGTGAGTACCTGACATTTGACAAAAATAAATTCAAAACAACTGTGATGATCGAAGAAAAACAATTTCTTCATTTTGTTTCACACCCAAACAAAGACAAATGAAAAGACAAAGAAAATGAGAACTAGTTAGGTTACCATCCATTTTTCTCTCCCAAACTAAAACAGCTAAGAAGATGACAAAAATAGGCATAAGCCATAACGATTGCCTGAAAACACATTTGTTGGAAAATGCAAAAATGCTGGCTTAATTTATTTCATCTCTGAAATCTCATTTTTGACCAAATTAATGATTTTGTTCTTAACCTCCTGCTCCTAGCCCTCCTGCTTTCTCATTTTCAACTTGAAATCTTAACTTTTGGCCTGAGTTGATGGAAATAAAATGGGCTTTCAGTTGCAACACAAAAGATTTCGAAATTTGGTCTTTTGCAAGGAATTTTGACCTTGGAAGTAAAAAAATGCCAAAATTTGCCAAAAATTCACTTTTTCGAGATTTTGACCGTTTTTTGGGTCATATTTGGAGTGAACGAAAATACAAGAAACTTGATTCAGTTACACTAGATTCTGTCCCCTAGCTAATAGAATTGAAAAAGGATTGATTTGAAGCCGCACCACTGGACACTTTGCCGTGAAGTAAGTCAGGGCCGCGCATTGGGCCTAGCTTTGTTAAAAAGAAACGCCCTCCAACACGCCGCCCTGCCTGAAACGAGCGGCCCCATGGGGGTCGTTAAAGAAAGAGAAGACTCTCAGCTATCCAACGAGCTATAAACTTCTAATTCCTTTTGGTTCAGGAGATATTGACGTTAAAAGTTTGCCCTAGCTCATTTTAATTAATCCCAAAAAGGGCTAGAAACCCCAGAAAGGGTTAAAGAAGTCGGATTTTTGGGCAACCACCATTTTTATCTAAAACATAATTTCAAACATCTGGTGCTTACGGTGAAAAGATAGACATTTTGAAGAAAGAAGAAAGCTTTCCAACAAACGAAAACTTTGTTACTTTTAATAGTTTCAGCTATTTTTATTGATTTTCTCTAGATATCCAAATTGCTTCATCAAAGCTCCGTTGTCAATATGCTGAAAATG
>JAUJPO010073330.1:0-11491 GCA_032270745.1 Tiaropsis multicirrata
TTCAGTCTCTCTAAGGGTAAGGGTCCAGAGGTCTGGCACGCACATACCCGACACCCATCAATCCTAGTACCCCCCCCCCCCCCCGGGGGCTAGATCAGAGTTGTCCTAATTTAACAAATTAGTGATTAAAATTTTAACAAGTAAGATCAATTCAATTCCATAATAGAAAACTTCTTGAATCGAATTCATTATTATGTAAACTAACAGGTTTTTATTCTATCGTAAGCGTCTTACCGTCCAAGCATCACGGCTTTTAGTATACGAAGCTTGAGCATAAGCGTCTTGTTCTTCACGTGTGATCCCGTATTTGCTTACTGTCCCCTCAGCACATACACCCTAAACAAAATATACAAAAAGTCAAAAAAAGGAAGACAATCTAACAGGGAGGGGCCAACATTTTTAATGTTTTCAAGGAAACATAACAAACAGTTTGAATGTTTGCCACCGCTTTTATTGTTAAAAATTCAAAACTAGTGGGATATATCCAGATTTTAGTATGTTTTTGTATAAAATATTTTGTAACGGATATCACGGATAGGTCTTAGTCAAAGCATCCAAATATCCATTCCAGCTTTTTATCCAAACAAACATAATTTCAGGGACAATTTATTTTCAGTATTTGATTGTGGATAATCTTCACAGGAGAAAAAATTCGCCATCTGACCAAAAAATCGTCAATAAATGTACTTGTCTCTAATCCCCTCTTATTTAATCCACTGGATTGGGCTTCCCACTATTTTTACTTGTTAAAAATGAACACATGTTTTTTATGGAAATTCGTAAGGAATAGCCTGTCCGGTGCATTATAATAGAGGTCAGTAGTGCGTCTGACTCGCCATATGGATTCCATCATAAGCATCTGTCAAACCATCATATACAATTCCATCAAGCATCATGTTTCCACCATACTTTAATGGTTCTCGTTTCACGTAGTATGGCACATTCGACATACTCTCTTGTCCACCTGCTATCATTATGTCCTGCAGATTTGAAAATTCGAAAAAATAGTGAGTGGATAGAATCCTCAAGAAGTGAAAAGATGGCGCGTTTTCAGGACTTTGCTGTTTGAAAATTATCTACTGTGTATTTAGAATTGATCTATTTTGTGCTTAGAATACTGGGGGCTGAAATAATTTTCTTTTAGGGGGTTTAATTCTCTGTGGGGCTAGCACCCCTCTTCATACCATGAATCAGAGAGAAATAGGATCTCTAATGAGAATTTACTACATACTAGCAATCAACCCACCGGACAATAACCAAAGAACAGCTATGAAGGACAACTATCTATTAAAACCAACAAAAACCTGTAAATAATATACTGAAAATGAGTGCCCACATACAAAATACAAAATTATAATGAAATTTCAGTGCAAAAAAGTTCAGAAGTAGCCAAACCTGAGATCCACACATAATACTTTGTGCAGCCATCATAATTGACTTCATACCAGACGCACAAACTTTGTTTATTGTGCAGCATGGTGTGGATTGGGGAATTCCTATAAAGAAAATGAAAATTGAAGTGTTTTAATAAATCATAATTTTCCAGTTTGATTCCCACAATAATGAAAAGAACTTACACATTAGTATCCCCAAACTACCGCAAAGGAAGAAAAATCAAAGATACCTGCACCCAAAGCAGCTTGTCGAGCTGGTGCTTGACCAGATGCTGCGATACAAACATTCCCCATGTATACTTCTTGTACATTTTCCGGTTCGATTTGTGCGTATTTGATGGCTTCTTGAATTGCTATGCTTCCAAGCTTGGTGGCTGGCAATGATGAAAGTGAGCTTTGAAAAGATCCAATTGGTGTTCTTAGAGCACTAACAATAACAACATCCTAATAAAAAGAAAACATTATGAAATACCTGACCTGTTTACAAAAAGAGTGTTTGGGCTGTATCCTCGGTTTAATAAATCTCAATAACCAATGCTAGCCTAATGAATATATGTTTATTGTATCATTATACATTGACTATAATATGACTTTTAATAATATATTGTACAATAACATAAAAAATGGATTAAAAAAATTACCTTAGAAACAATTCTTGATGTTGAAAGATACCTTGTTGACTGATAAGTCTTTTTCAAAAATTGTTAGTTAAGAAAAATGCAAATAAAATATTCTTATTGTACAGTGGAAAAAGATTATGCCAATGAATTAATGATGCCCTATATTTTTTAATCAATTATTAAAAAATCATTAGCATTCTCCTGTTACACAGCTTGAACAATTAAGCAAAAAACGTTAGTAGTAAGCTAAGGTAAAAGGAACCAGTGGTTTTTAATAATACTTTTACCAAGGGATATCAAATGTTTCTGTGAACATTTAAGACTAAAGTGAAATTTCAAGATTCACTGTTGTTGCAAAAAGTTGCAAATAAAGATGAAAATTTTTAGTCTCTTACATCAGAGAGCATTATTTACCATATATAACAAGTAGTCAAAAAATACTTACAATTGACAGCAAATACAATAAAAATATTAACATAGACATAGAGCTCTAAAGCCTTGTTTTCATTAACACACAGCACAGTTGGGTGGGGCATTAATGACATACCTATACTTTCCGCCCACTATCCTCCAATTTTCACGATATTTTTATGTATATACCATGAACGGGTGATACTTTGCATTACTCTGCCATACTTTGCACTGTGTATTTTACCGAATAGTGATATTTTTCCCCCTTGGGATTCGAATTAGAACGAGTCAACTGTATGTAAAAATGAGCATTAACTGTCGTTGCAATCTAAAACTACGAGGTAAAAAATGACATTTCTTTTGTTTTTTTAATAGGTTTCTTTTGTTTTTTTAATAGGTTTCTTTTGTTTGTAGTGGATATCGCGCGAGTTTTAAAAACAAGAAATATGCATATTTCCCCCCACTCAACTTAGTCAAACTTTAATCAGCTGATAAAGTTTGATCAATTTTAACAAAGTTTGCTTAAAAAACAATGGGCTATTCCATTTTTAGTCCATACAGGGGTATTGACAAACTTTTCCAGGGGGTTTTCACCCCTTTTTTCCCAGCAGTATTTAGTACTTTCAAAAAATTTCCAAGGGGATTCATGAAGATTTCCAGGGATCAATAACACTCCATAGGTTTTTTCCAGCCTCTTGCTTGAGAAAATCACTGAAAATCAACAAAAAAAAGATGTTTCCAAGGGGTTCAAACCCAATATCCAAGGGGTAAGCTGATGTTGAAAATTTCCAGAGGGTCTTGTAAAAAAGGTTTGTCAATACTGTCAAGGGGTGATACTTTGCATTACTCAGCTATACTTTGCACTGTGTATTTTACCGAATAGCTGTATGTTCATTTTAAAAACAAAAGTGAAAGAAAAACAGAGAGTCATGTGATTGTGTTGCGCACATCACAGCGATATTTTTCCATGGTCACACTTAAAGTTTGTAAAACTGTTAGAGTAACAATGGAAAAGATAAACATGTGTGTGAGAATATTATAATTACTAAAATTACTTTCGCTTTTGGCTTAGCATCTCTCAGGGGGAAAATAACAAAGAAACATGATACACTCTATAAACTTGAAACTTGCACTTGTGAAGTTTGGAATTGTCTTTTTAATTACCTTCCTAGGAAATCTGATCTACAGATTTTTGTTATGTTTTGATTTGTAGTTGATTTACACATTTCAATCTGTAAAGAGGAGATTCAATCTGATGACCAGAATTTAATGAGGAGAACAAAGGAAATAAGGTCAGTGAAAAGTATGGCAGTGTAATGCAAAGTATCACCCCTTGTTGACGGTAGAGTATGGGTCCAGACTACCTTTTGTTGTAAAATAATTTTTTTTGTCGTTTTTCTTTAGTTCAATTGAATTATTAGACAATCAAATTTCAATCATTTGATTGGTTTCAATTGAATTTGATTGATACAATAGCTTGGAGATATTAATGAGATAATTAACTTTTTAATAATTAGCCTTTGTGGCAGTTGGAGCAACTTCATAAAAAATAAGATTCGATTTTATTTGTAATGTCCTAACAGGGCCCATGCAACCATTTTGAAGATGAGGGGGCCAAGAAATATTGAACACTCGGTTTGAGTCAACCCAAACGCCACTATATGGTTGGCGCCTGAAGGGCCAGAAATTTTTTAAATTCTAAGGTCCTGAAAGGACTATAACGCCTTATTTTTCGGTTCTTACAAAAAAGATTGCTTGGGAGTAGCGCTTATAGCAGCACCAACAAAGACAAGTTTTATCATCTTTATCACATTCTTTATGAGGCTCCTTTCTGGTTTGGTGGATTAATTCATTAATTTAACCTTTATTTCTTGAAAATAAGAAACATTTTTCGATTGATGATAAAAAAGAAAAATATGGGCAATGTAGTAACTTCATTTTCAGCAATGTGTTTGCACGCAGAGGAAAAGATGATATAATAGGAGGCAGCTGTGTAAAGTGAAACGCACACTTTACGTACATTTTCCTTCATAAAAAAGTTTTTACTTTGCCAAAAAGTGGGGGGCCATGAATAGGATGATTGATTGAATAGGATGTGAATAAGTTGTCTAATAGACTAGTAATGGGGCAAATGAGAACTAGATGATGGAGGAGCTTGGTCTGGAGAATATTGTGAACAGGGTCATGTGTATAAAAGAAGGACAAAGAAGGCTAGGAGTACAGTTGAAAGTTCTCCTTCATGAGGTGAGGACATGGCAAATAAAGTTGAATCTTATTTTTTATGAAGTTGCTCCAACTGTATGGTGAAGTGCAGACTAGACTGTGTATAATATAGCACAGACTAGACCATGGGTATAAAAGAAGAACAAAGAAGGCTAGGAGCTCAGTTGAAAGTTCTCCTTCATGATGTGAGGACATCGCAATTAAAATTGTTTGATGATAGATGATAGATGATTACTTATCTCAATGGTTTGGGTTCGATAAATAGATACAGCCCTGTGAATTCAGTTTGGCATTTGCCAATGCCGATGTAAAAGCCGTCCCAACTTCAACTGGAGTTGGCTTTTATTTGCCGACATACTTAAGGCTGTAGGTTGGCATGCCGACAAAAGAGACAGCAAAGCCAACCAAGGATAAAAGTTTGAAAATAATAAATTGCACATGTTTTATTATGTACATTAGGGGACATTTTTGCCAACCAGAAAGACATGCTAAAATCACCTCTAGGTCAGCCTGCAAGCCTACGGCCCGTTTTGGTCGGCACTTACGATTCACAGGGCTGTAGATAGTCTGTAATCCATGCCAATTCTGGACCTGAAACACCGTGCAACCATTATCTTTTCAAGAATTCGAACACAACAAGGATCATATTATTTTAAAGAGACATTGTATCAAATGCAAAAAGGAAGTGCAAAATTAAATGGCCTGCCTACGTGCATGCCTTGATTTCCACCTGTGTGACCACTCCTATGTATGGATATAAAATGTTCCTGTATTATTATGATTATTCAAGTCTGGGAGTCTCATCAGAATGTTCATGAAATTCATATTTATCAAAGAGGAAAAATTATCAATTTAACCAAAAACAATGTTGAAAATTAATTTCAGTGCCTAAAAAAGCAACCCTTAATATCTGACTATCTTCCTGTAGAACAATAAATTAAATTTGTCTCACCTTATTACAACTCTAACAGGCAGTGCTTTTGTACAGATATTTATATGCTCCTTATCTGTAATAAGTATTTTTTAAGCCTATCAAATGAGATACAGGTAGAAAAAAAATTGTGCAATAACTTTAATCCTTTTTTGATGAAGCACTATTTAAATTTCATCTAATGTGTTTTTGATAAAAAAATTGATTTTAAGTACAGTCAAACTTTTAATAAACATACTGTATCATTCTGTAATAGAAAATCAAGGTCAGAATTTCTTGTATCACCCATATGAAATTATCGTCATTGTGATATTATATTATGCACTCTCATTATGCACTTTTTATGGTTGGTTGGTCTGCATTTTTAGTTTGATCCATTTTAGGATCCACATAGCATTCAGTGACTGCTCTATTTTCCTTCTTGCTGCAATTATTAAAAAGAAAATACTTTAATTGAAACTTCTAACAATAGATATCAATTCATTTGCTATTAATTTTGTCAAAAGGGGATATCGCTTAATGGGCTTTGTCTTTTTTAATATTATATTGTTTCGAAAGGAAAGCTCTTTTAAAAGAGATTTTTCAAAAAAAAAAGTTTGTAAATAAAAAGACAGCAGTTATCAGTCTCAAAAGGTTGAGTTTAAAAAAATGATCAATGTGTTATGATGTGCTGTTAGAACTGATGTGTAAGTGAAGTACTTTGATCAACACAATATGAAGTATTTACATGAAATCAAAGTCAATACTGACACTTCTAATGTATTTACAGTTACGTTAATGGCAACAGATGGAGCAGAAGATAAATGTCGACTTTGTGGGAAGAAAATTGATGGTGAAATCGACAAATGGTATATTCCATATCACTCACACTGTTTCAAATGTTGCTCTTGTAAAGTTCCTTTGAATCCCAGGAATTACTTTCTTACCAACAAAAAGCAATTCTATTGTTTTAAACATTACGATCACGATGCACCCAACAAACATGGCCATTTTTTCAGAGAACTCAAATCATTTCGTAAACATTCAATAGAGAAATCAAAGACTTCTACAGTGAATGGAAAAATATCTCCTCTAAAACACCATCATCAAAAAAATGGACTCACTAAATCTAATTGTAGATGTACAAATGAAAGTTCCTCTGGTTATTGGTTTGAATGTACATATAGAAATTGCCGTTTATCACAATGTTATCTTTTATCAAGAGATTTTAAACATTTTCATGTGGCATCCTGGAAATTGACTTCTGACAAAAATGTGACACAGATTGAACATAGTGAGGAAGAACTTTACGAGACTTGTTATCATGGGCAGAGACATGCTAATTTTTATTCAGTGGATGAAAGGATTGGTCCTATTGTGTTGAGCTTGAAACGTGAAATTATCATGAAAATTCCTTTTTACAGGTAATTCAATTACGATGAGATAATTAATCTTTAATAACTAACAACACGGTAATAGCCCTAAATACAGTATTGTACAAAGATGTGCTAAAATTCATTGTTATTCTACAATTTCCCTCTTGACCTCAACCACTAGACATCAAAGACTTTTAATGTTTAGTTTTACATGGGGTCTTTTACTTTTTCGTTTCCGGTGAATATTATTTTGTAAGAGAAAATAACCTGTAGGTTAAGGTGCTATAAAGTTTGCATCTATCTTATTGTCATTTATTACATATTACATATTTTTAGGATATTACTCCGATCTTCATCACATATTACTGAAGGTTTGACCCCGACCACATCATTTTGTTTGAATGATTATGACGACAACGTCGTACTTGAAGTCATCAGTCGAGAACTGGATCTCACTTCAGATTTGAGGCAATTCAATGATTCTATTCCACCAAACAAATTGTTGTTGTTAGATAAAGTAACTAATTAAATCATGTTAACGCTGCAATACCTAAATATTTTTTAGTGCTATAAAGCTTGGTGAAAACATTTCCATGTCGCTAAACAAACAATTTTTCTTATTGCGGATTTCACTTTAGAAACTTAATTCTTTTGGATTTTGCTTATTAGGTGATGTTGAAAAGTGAATTCAAAGTTGGTGTTGTTTTTGTGGACAAAGATCAACTGAAAGAAGAACAATTTTTCACCAACACAACTCACAGTGATGACTTCGAAGAATTTCTCACGTATTTGGGTGATAAGGTCCCACTGAAAGGTTTTGAAGGGTACAGTGGTGGCCTTGACACAGACAATGGGTTGACAGGAGATCATTCCATCTATAAAGAATATCACACTTTTCGTATGATGTTTCATGTGTCCACACTTTTGCCAATGGAAGAACATGATGATCAAAAGGTATGATAATGTGAAAATATTTCAAATGTCAGCATACTGCAAGAGACTGGATTGGTGAAGCTCTTCGGTTTTGCTAGTTAAGATCTAATAAGCCAGATTCAAGGCTAGAATTTGAGTGTTCTGATATTAACGGTGTACATTGGTCAAAAAGAAGTAACATCTCTACCTTAATGAATGTTCATATATAATATGAAAGAAGTACGAAAAGTAAAAAGTCTTTTTATTTTTTTTGTCACGTCGTCGAAAAATGTAGACATGTGAAGTATATTTCATTTCCTTCCAAAGGAAAACTATCGGTATTGATTGAACAGGATGCCTATGAAGGAAATTGTTTAGAAATTTTAATAAGATATCACCAATTTATTTATTACTTTGCTATTCAAAGCAGTAGTATTTCTTTGACTATGTTTTATCGTCTCGATGTTTTCAAATAGTTGAGATTTACTGTTGTCATAGTTTTTATTGCAGTCACAGCAAGTCTCTTTTTACTTTACTTCCTATTTCTTTCTTTAATGTCTCTTGTCTTGGTATTCATATGAATTGACTACGGTGTCTCATTGCTATAAAACAGGGCCCGAAAATGACCTAGATAATAATTATATTTAATAATGGTGAATAATGGTGGATTTGTCAGGCTTATTGCGAAACTTCCTTCCCCTCTCTTTGTTAGTCTTAAATTAGATTTGGGTGTCTTTTTTTGTCTTGAGTACTTTTGATGTATCACTTTTCGATTATATCAAACTTACCCCTATAAAGCATCAAAATATTTTGCTTTAAAAGTTTTCTTATTCCAAATGAGAAAATCACTTTTGTTGTTACAGAGTGTGAAAATTAAGAGGTAATACCGCAAGATAATGGCATACGCCATTTTGCCACTTTGTAATGTCTGATTGTTTAATTTGTCTTGTGTTTTTATGGTATAAAGTGTAACTTATCAAGATATAATTACAACTGAAGGATACAGAGATTTGAGGAAGTATTCAAATGATAAATCACATAGTAGCTTTCATCATTCTATGTGAAGAAAAAAAAGTGATTTCATGTATATTGTGTACGTGGTTTTAAGTTCAACCATACCATGATTAACGTTGTTGATTGCCTTGTGTGTAAGATAATTGACATTCATGTACTTTGTCACATGCCAACACATGCTGTTTATGATTGCAAGAAATGCCATCAAAAAGAAAGAAAATCTACTTTTGGTAATTGCATGATCGAGTGTTTGTGGCTTTGTTTGAAATAAAGTTAATTGATTGATTGGGATGTTTCAAAATTTGTTATCGATTTGTTTAAACTGTTCGACAAATTGCATTGTGTGTATGTGTTTATATCTGTTTCGCCTCATTTTGCAATTAAGCAGATACTTTGTTCTAAAATGATGAATTTCAGTGGTGATTAGCTCTTTTAAACGAGGCCATTAGTATATTTTAAGACCTAAAGTAGTATGTAATGATAGATGGGCAGTGATTCTCCCGTGTGATGCGATCTGATGTATCACAATGGGCTTTTCCAGAATATCTCCCCTATTGAGAATATCGATATTTCTTAACACCAGCCCCCTGGATATCCGTACCGAAACATTTCGAACCCCTGAATATCCTTGGTTTTCAGATTCTTACCCTCGCTCTGGATATCCTAGGATATTGAAAATTTCGAACCCCCTGGACATTCTTTATCCTCAACAGGGGGGGTACGGATTATTTGTCAATTCTACTGAAAAGTTCTAATACAATAACGTTAGCCTTTTGATAGGAAAACTTATAAATGTTAAGAGCAGATTCTCTTTTCTCTTTTAAATAACTTACCTGGTCTTTACTATAAAGAAGATTTTTTCAATGAATAAAGGTGACCTAATTTTTCCCTGATAAATGTTTTCCCAATTTTTTCTCTCAATAATCTCTTTATCAACATGACGGTACATTTGAATAGGGAATCCTGACTCTACGGGCCCTACCGTGTGACCCACACAAAAGTTTAAGTGTTTGATTTAGTATAGCGAACCACAGCTCCTCAAAGCTCCTCATTTTTGAAAAAATTAAATGTTATGGGAACCCCTGCGACTGAAATAATCAAGATTGAGAGACACTATTATATTAATTTGGATAGAAGATAGTTAAACTTAAAATTTGAGGGGTTCATTTCTCTAAATTTGTTACAATATTTTTTGAGGTATATTGAACGTCAAAGTCATTTGATTACTTCTTATTTTCAGCTGCAAAGGAAGAGGCACATCGGCAACGATATTGTGTGCATCATCTTTTTGGCACCCGATGCTCAGTTTGATCCTGATTCCATAAAATCGAACTTTCTTCACGTCTTCATTATAATACAACCACAGATTGTTCAAGGGGAGCTCTTTTACAAGGTAAAAATAATGATGAATATTTCAATTTTGATAAACATTGTTTCCGCAAAGAATTATCTGTTGATATTTTTATATATGCTTTCAAACTTGATTCGAAGTTGCTGTTGGCATGAGAAATTTGACTAAAGATGAATAATATTAAAATATAAACAGTCTACTTATGCCGATATATTATAGGTTTCACTTTTAAGATGAACCTTATGAGTTGAGAATGAGAATCCGCCATTTCTTTGTTCTTCCAGGTAGAAGTAGCATCTCGAGATTTCGTTAAAAATTATGGACCACCACTTCCCAAGAATAAACTCTTCAAAAATGTAAGAGCAACCTTTAGAATGTTGATAACGCTGACACATTGGGCTTTTCCAGAAAAAGTTCGTATTCCCCCTCCCTGTTGAGGATATAGCATCTCCAGAAATTTTCAATATCCTAGAGGATATCCAGGGGGTAAGAATCTGAAGACTAAGGATATTCAGGGGGTGGGGGTTTCAAAATTTTCAATATCCTAGGATATCCAGGGGGGGGGGTTGGTGTTAAGAAAAATGGACATCGTCAACAGTGAAGGGAATATGGATTTTCTCTGGAAAAGCACATTTTAAGGGATAACAATTTTATTTATGGGTATCAAATTTTTCTTTTGTTTCTCAATGGGAATTGACTTGTTTTAAATGGGGACGAAATGCTTCTTTTAACGGTTTTTACGGTTAAACCTTACTTTTCTAGTGGTTAGAGGATCCCAATTGGTTTGTGATGAAGAGGGTGTAACTTCTTCCTTTTTGATACCATAGGATTCTTCCTTTCAACGTTGGCTATACGCAAAGATAATAAACGGTGAAAGAGCAAGTTACCGTTCACCAAAATTCGCCTCCATGCAGGTTAGTTAGCTATAATCCTTTTGGTGAAACAAACCAGCGTTGTTTAAATGCTTTGAAAATGCATGTTTCAGTTAATGGTAGATCGAATTCATAACTCGGATAAATCTACATTGTAAATCAACGGATCTTCTAACTATGTTCTTACAAAATTATAACCATTCCAGGAACGTACTCGTCGACAATTGTTGGAAGAATTAGTACATGATCAAGCTTGTAAAGAAGTTCAACCTTCACTCAAATTTTCAAGGAACCCCTTTCAACGGCTCCTGCCTCTTAGGTAAGCAAATTGTCTTAGGTAAGCAAATTGTCTTAGGTAAGCAAATTGTCTTAGGTAAGCAAATTGTCTTAGGTAAGCAAATTGTCTTA